>BGNK01004095.1:0-23513 GCA_003297005.1 Symbiodinium sp. clade A Y106
GGGCCTGCGACGCGGCGACGCGGCACCATTTTTGGGAGTATTAGGTGTACCTTATTTTGGGGTCCTTAAAACCCCAAGGGTCCACAGGACCAAAAAATTAGGTACTCGGTTTTAGGATAGTAGTTACGTAGGTTAGGATTTGGGAGAGTATATGATTATTGGGTACTTGGACCCTTGGGGTAATAAGGATCCTATAATTTAGGGTACTATATTAGGGTCCCCTATTTTCGGAAACTCCCATATATACCCCGGGTAGCAACACCCTTATTTGCAGCACACCCAACCTGCAGCCCTTAACGCTAATTCTAGCAAACTCCCAATCTGCAGGACAAGCAAGCCGTTCGGTACGTGCGGCAAGGTCCTTTGCTTCAGGCTCGACACGGCAGCCGAAGCGATTTGAATTGGCTTAGTTGGGCTATGTGTGTATTTACATTCAATTATATTTCTTTTGCATGTAGGTATATGCACACATATATACATACATATATATATATGTATGTATACATGTATGTATGTTTACATGATTTGAATGCTATGTTAGCTGCTGTTCATGTATGAGTTGTACTAGCCGCAATCGGGCCCTTGCAGGTCCTTATAATAAGGATCCTACTATTTATTTAGGGTACTATGTTAGGGTCCCCTATTTTCGGAAACTCCCATGTAGTAGTTCCTAGTAGGGTCTAGGGTTTAGGAAAGTTCCTATTGGTAGAGTAGGTAACCTTTGGCCTTTAGGCTGCTATAATCACTATAGTCCCTATACTACCCCAATATACTCCCAAAGGCTGACCTTTAGTTCCCCATGATACTGGACAATAGTTTTTGATGGTTTCGGATCTTTCCGAAGCCTAGTCATCCTGAGAATTGGTAACTAGGGTCATGAACAGGGGAACTATAGTTTAAACTACTTACATTCCCAGCTGGGTACTTATAGCTTTACTTGTTCAGTCCTCTGATCCTCCAAGTAAGTAAGTAAGTACGACTGCGTAGCACCGAGTGCTCAGGAATTGAGTCATTGAGGTCGAAGGGTTTGGCTCGAGTAATCTAGAATCTAGGGCTGCGGTCCAGGTACACCCGGTACAGCTTGGAACCCACAACATCGGCCCTGCAACCGCAGACTCCACCCCAAACGGCGGAACAAAAATCCTAAGCCCTATTTGCCTCAGTTCCGGTGCCTGCTCATTACGGGAGGGGCCCTGCAAGGAACCGCAGCCTTGAGCAGTAGGCTAAGGCAAAGACAAAGATTTTCCTAGTGATGGCCTCTGCAAGCCCGAAGACCCTAAGCCCTGAACCCTTTCGAAAGGTAGCACTCCAGCAAGTGGACAGCGCATCGTCCTTCCCAGCCTTTCCTAGATATGTCCTAGCCTGCTTGTGTCAACCGCGCATCCTCAAACTCAGGTCTAATTATATCCATAGCCTCAAGCGTGAACGCACGCTCCAAAGTTGCTGCTCCAATGATACTAAGCCCTACGCCTTGAAACCTTACGTCCCAATCCCAAGCCCAAAGCCGTTCAGGGTTCTAGCGATCAGGGGCTGCGATTCCTCTGCAATTCGACTGGCGTCTCAGCACTTGGAGCCCCTCTCCAAGCCAAGGTACGTTTCTTTGACCTCCCTGTAGCCTAAACCCGCTAAACCCCAAACCCTAAACCCTACACCCCCTAAACCTGCTAAACCCCAAACCCGAAACCTCTAAACTGCCTCTTGAAATAGCAGGTCTGGGATGTCGTGACCGGACATCTCAACGACATTTGGACGCCGGAGCGCGGCTTGGGTGGTGTGGGCTGCTGAACTGCTTAGGGTTTAGGGTTCAAGATGGGTTTAGGGTTTACTGGGCCTCAGGAGTACCATACTTTAATACCTTTTTTCCTCATGGAACCATTATGAAATACAAGTTTATACTTTTTCCTCCCTGGTTACTTAAAAGCCCAGTTTAGCCAACAGTTTCTGCAGAACCCCGGATCTCCACGGTTCTGAGGTTAGAGCTGTTTTGAGCATTCAAGGTGCAAGGTTCAAGACTTAGGGAAGTCACGGTGCCCGACCTGCAGGCTCGTACCGTCCCCCCTTTTTGAGGATATCTAGTTTTAACTTGCGAAGTGCGCTAGCCAGGGCTATCCTAATTTGGAACCCTTCTTATAGCCTGCTTAGCTGCTTTGTCCGATGAGCTTCGTTGTCAGACCTAAACCGTGCAGGAGGAGAAGACTCAGCAACTCTTGCAGATCCTGCAGGCGAGCAGCCGGGCCATTCTAGCCTCCTGGTTAGGGATGGGGATTTCAGGATTTCAGGATATAGGGTTCTTGGTGGTTAGCGTTGAGAGGGGACCTGGACCAGTTCAGCGGTGTAAGGGTTCGAAGTTCCCTGAGGGTCTTTAACTGGGCTTTGGAGTACCATACTTTAATACTTTTTTCTTCATGGAACCATTATGAAATACAAGTTTATACTTTTTTCTCCCTGGTTACTTAAAAGCCCAGTTAAAGATGTAAAGGGGTCAGTTTTAGGGTTTGGGATCTGAGGTTTATGCTTGGAGGATCAGGGGAAAAAACGGTTTGTGGTTGTGGTATACCTGTACCGACTTTACTAGGATGCCTAATTATGGTCTCTTTATATAAGCCCTGATCTCCGGGTGTTTAGTTTTGGGGTTAAGGTAGGGTTCGGTGTTTTAATGGCCAGTCAAGACATCTGTGTTCTGGGATGGGCCAGCCACCAAGTCTTTCTCTGAATGATGCTTGATCTGTCGGTTCAGGGTTCACCTGAACCCACCCAAATGGACTTTTTTGCAGGAAACCCTAAACCCTAAAGCCTAAACCTAAACCCTAAACCCTAAACTCTATTCGGGTTTATAGTTCGAACGAACGAGTCGGTTATGGTAGCATGAGGATATGTTAGGATCTTCAGAACAAACCTGCGTAGACAAGGGAGCCAAAGATAAGAGATGATATGCTTGAGCTGATTTTCCTGGCCTGTTCCAATCCTTTGTGCCCGATGTTCGCTCCATGCCTTAGCTAAAGTCTAAACGGCTGCAAGAAAGTGTAAGCGGCCATAAGTAGCCCTATCTGGGGGAGTCTAGAAAGCCATATACCTAAACCTAACCTTGTGTTCATGCGTTTGTCGGGATTGTTCTGAAGTCGAAAGGGGTTTTGTTTATCTTCGATCCAAATTGAACCTGAACAAGAAACCCCAAAACTTGAAACCTGAACTCTTTGATTCCAGGCGTGCAGCTGTAGCCGGGATGGCTCTTCAAAGAAGAAAGCTACCACCTGCACCCCATAATTGGAAGATTTGCCACTCACAATTTCACCAAAGCGCCGAAGCCGGAAACCCTTGTTTCGATACCTTAACCCAATAGGGTTCGAGGGTTTTCCCTAAACCCTCAACCCTGAACCAAAGCGCCAAAGCCGGAAACCCTTGATACCTTAACCCAAGAGGGTTCAAGGATTTCCCCTTGAGGAGAAGAGGAAGAAGCTGACATCAGATGCACAGAGAGCCGTGGCTAGTGCTATCCGGGAGGCCATGGGGGGCTTTTGGGGTTACTTCAAAGGTTCCTTTAAGGGTTCCTTTAAGGTTCCTCGGTTGTGGGGTCCAGGGTTTTGGGACAGATTTCCATAGGGTTTGGACTTGGGTTCCAGGTTCAGGGTTCAGGAGTTTCGGGATTTATGGGTCATGGCGCTGCAGCGTGGAGGACTCGGTGTCCAAGCTTTTGAAGCGGGTCTGGGGTATTGGGGTTTCGGCTTTTGGGGTTTACGGTTTAGGGGTTTGGGAGGTTAGGATTTAGGCTTTTGGGGGTTAGGATTTACGGTCTCTTGGGGTTTTATGGTTCGGTGGGTTTTGGACGTTAGGGTTAAGGGTTAATAAGGGTTTGTAGGTTTCGGGTCTCAGGGTGCAGCATAGCTCGCGCAAGCCGAAGCACGTGCCCGGGCGGCGCTCCAAGTCGCCTTAGTCCAAGAGGTGTGGCATGTGGATAGCGGTTGACGCGGATGCATGACACAACCAAGCTATCGCCCAGCGGCTCGCCTTTTCGTTGCGCAGGGCCCCGCGTCTGAGCTTCTTCTAGAGGCGCCGCGAAAAGTGCCTTCGGCTCTTTGACCACAGGCTTCCCGTGCTTTGGTGGGGCACGCTTTGACTCAGAAGAAGAGTCTCGGCAGGAAGCCTTTGTGGTTATGGATGATGATCCAAGCCATCCTGAGGCTTTCCCAGCGTGGCCTTCAGACTATCCTGATAATCATGAATCCACGGCGAGAGCAAGAACAGCTCCTCCTGCACGCAGACTCTGTTGAAGATATCAGCCCCTGGTCTCGGACTGATCTCACTTGTAGAATTCCCCTTGAATTCCCTGTGTCCCACCTGATTAACAAGGGAGATCCCTAATAGAAGAAGCCCTAATAAACTCATATTATAAGCCTTATCAAGGGGCATTAGGGGGAGGCAGGTTTCCCAACAGCTTTCTACAACAACACCCTGACAGGCCTTTGTACAACTCTCATACAACCTGCGACAACAAGTCAGAATCCTTGCAGTAGCGGTGGGGGCACATGCTGCACGCCATCATTCTCAGACGTGGTCTAGTAACCTGATGCCAGCAAGTGCTCGATACCCGCATTCTTTGGCAGGATTTTGCTGTTGAGCCCGAAACACCAAAACACCTGTAAACGCCTCATAAACGCTTTCCCTTAATTGGGGCCTTCCCCTGCATGGAAACTGCAACACCCCGGCTAAGTCTTATCAACAAGTCCCAAACAACCCTGATGCCGCGCCGTGCGACATTTCTCATGTGGTGCAAAGGCTGCAAGCAAGGAAGGGCTCCGCGTCGAGGTCCGCCATCCTTGGAGTCACGTCTTATTGCTTGTCTTCTGTCGACAAGGGTACAATGTGCACGCTTGTTTTTCGAGGCATCTAGGCATTGTACGAATTCCGAGCTAAGACTGTGAGTGCCTACGTAGGATTAGGAGTGTCACCTGAGCTCTGTACTCATGATGGTATCTGTATAGGCTCATACCCTGCTTTTTTCGGGTATCTACTTGTCTATACGACAGATGCTGACCATATAACTAGGTATACTACGTAAAAGGGGTAGTGAGCCGACAGGTATTGGATAAGGTTTTCGGGGGTCCTGGAGATCAAGAAAGGTGTTTCTTTGGGATTGCTTCGAAGTGCTAGTATCAATGTCATTTGGTCCAACGCTGCAATTATCATCAGTTGCTACTCCCTGAACGCTAAAGCCTCAAACGCTGAACCCTAAACTACTGGTCGCTGCCCTTGAATTGCGATCACCCTCTGTGCAAACCGCAAATGTCCATCTTCACTTTATCCACTGATGCTGGGACACTGCACCCGAGCACGGGGCTCAAGAGAGTTGGCAAACGTATCGTCAGTGCTATGAGAGTGCCGGGTTAAGCAATCTTCAAGACCCTCTCTGCGAAAAAATATTCAACCCTTAATGCTAAGCCGCTACACCGTAGACCCTGAGCAACCCTACCTCAAATGCGCCCTGTGCAACATGAGTGCTGAGTCAGCAGCTAAGAGTGCCATGGAGACTGGAAAGACTGGAAACCCCACAAGAGGTAGTGCTTTATCGTATCATTTTCAGGGTTTGGGGGTTTTGGGTCCAGGGTTTAGGGTGTGAGCGGATTTAGGCTTCCGGTTCAAAGCTGGTGAGTGTAAATCCGAGGTTTTGTTTTGGGGAGGCTCGTGATAAAGACGACGGCACACCAGAGCGTCAATCCTAAGCACTCCACTAAATTTTCCGCCCTACATCTTCATCTTCGGCCCTAAACCCTAAACCTTAATGTAGGGACTTGATTAAGAAACCCTGGGCCTATAACCCCAAAATAGTAGGATTCACATAGGAACCCTAATAAAGGCCTAAGGTTTCTATATGTGTTTTTTTCGGGCCCTGTAATGTATAGGGACCTGATTTAGAAACCCTGGGCCTATAACCCCAAAATCGTAGGGGTTTCTGTATCAGGTTCCTACATAAACCCTATACCCTACCTCCGAAACCTTGTCCAGATCCTGAACCTCGAACCATCGATGATAACCTTCCAACCCTAAATGGGAGTTTCCAAAACTTTGGGACCCTAATATAGCACCCTAAATAGTAGGATCCTTATTATAGGGACCCCCAAATAAGGTACCCCTAATTTTCGGAAACTCCTAAATCCTTAGCACCAAATCTTAATCATGGACCTCGAACCCGAAGCCCCTAACCCCAAAACCGTGGTCTTACGTGGGCCTAACACATCCTTACGCCTGGAATGCCGCGGTCCGGGGAGGCTTTGTTCGAGAAGCTCCGCAAAGAGAAAGCCACCATTCCCGTTCAGGATGGCAGATTCTGCTAGAGTTTTAAGGTTTTAGTAGTGGTTCAGGCGGAGTCTGCTAAAGTTTCTTGGGTTTGGTAGGGGTTTGGGGTTTTCCGGCATTGTATTTGCAGGGTTAGGCTTTGTAGAGCTTCAGGCTGTCAGGGGTTGGAGTCTTAGGGTTTGCCTTCACTGACAGGCTTTATAGGTCTTGCAGTTGAAGAACTATATTGCCTACAGCTTTCAGGGTTTAGGGTTTAGCGGAAGGTTTGAAGTGATGGTGGCGAGCACCTGAGCCCTAAACCCCTCAAAACCCCTCAGAGACTTAATACAACCTCCTAGTCGTAATCAATATCCTCTTAAGTTAGAGCGGCCCTTAAACATAGAGTTGAAGCTACGCAACATGATTACCCTCACGCCCGCAAGCTAAAGTGTCGGCAATTGGGGCAATCCCAGCACTAATCATCTCAAATGCAGGTGCCTGCCAACTTTCTGTGAATCACCCTAATCAGGCCCTAATACACACCTAACACGCCTTAGAGTTGAAGATGGCAATCGTTTCGCTCAGATGGTGTGGGTCCCTGACGTTGAACCCAGAACTTGCGGAGCATCGAACCATGCAAAGAGAGTGCAAAATACAACAAAACCTTGCTGACACCTTATGAATCCATTATAGGGCCCGCATGAAACCATTTGATAACCCGGAAGACCTTAGAACCTAAACCTTACACCGACATAAAACCCTATAACGCCTAAACCCGAAAACCCTGCATGCTACCCTTATAAAACCCTAAACTCTTGCCAAACCCTAAGCCCTAAACCCTGGACCTTACAACCACTAAACCCTAAGCCCTAAAACCCTAAAACCTTCAACTGGAAACCCTAAACCTTAAAGCCCTAAACCCCTTTAAACACCCACTGAAGGAGCTCTCGACCTTCGTGAGCTCAGCTGCCTTGCAGGCGCGGGAAGATCCCCCAAAGACGTTGCATGTGTGGTTTAGGAGGGTTTAGGGTAGGGTTTAGGTTTTGTTAAAGGTGTGGGGCCGTGTGGGGTAGTGCTAATTGTTGCATGAGGGTTTCTTTGCACGGCTTTTACTGTTGTTGTTTGTTTTCATAGGGTTTGCATAGAGATTCACAAGATGTGATAGGATCAGGTGGGTGTTTTTGTTGAGGCTTGCATCGAGTTTTTCGAGTTTGTGTTTTTGGGTTCGGAGTTTTGGTGTTTAACCTTGGTGTTCTTCTGGTTGGCCCTTAGGACTTTAACTTTTTTGGGGCTTCTATATGAACTATAATAAGGAGTCGAAAAGTTTAACTTTTAGGAGGGGTTCAGAAGTCAGCCAAGTAACAACTTTGGCTACCATCCCTCCGGATCCATGTGGGAGTTTCCGAAAATTTGGGGTACCTTATTTGGGGGTCCTTATAATAAGGATCCTACTATTTAGGGTGCTATATTAAGGTCCCCCCATTTTTGGAAACCCCCATGTGCTTATACAGTGCATTCTTTTTGGCCCTGAAGTACCGATACAGGGAGTATTTTAAGGTAGAAGTATATACTACATAAGTATCATCTCTGTCAGTATTTTGCGACTACGACTACGACTCATGCTACCAAACTCTCAACCCAAGGCCCCATCGTTACTATTGGGGTTGGCTTTAATTAAAGGGCCATTCACTCACTAAAGTCACATTGCATGTCCTGTAGCATTCTGCTATAGTATACTCAGCATTTGGGGTTTTAGGGCTCCGCTACTTCAATTAACCCTAAACCTATACATCCCCAAATCCTCAAATACTAAACTTTCTAAAGCCCCACACCCTACCTGAGCCCCAAAAGTGTGTAGAATGGTGGCCTTTCGTTGGTGTTGGGCTATTACTCTGTCTACTTGTGGGGGTTCGGGGTAGTTCTGAACCCTAAACCCTAAACCCTAAACCCGGAACCCTAAACCCTAGCCTTAGCGCGACCCCTGCCCCGCTTCGAGGCGAGCGAGATCCAACTCGGCTTAGAGCGGTATGAGGCCCGGCCACGCCATGCACTTAGGGTTTGGGGTTTAGGGTTTAGGCTTTAGGGATCTTAGGGTTTAGGGTTTTAGGCTTTCGGCTTTAGGCTTTAGGGGTTTTGGGTTTAGGCTTTAGGGGTTTAGGGATTTGGGTTTAGGTGTTTAGGGTTTATAGGGTTTTATAGAGTGTGTTTATGAACATACAGATTCCTCGACGTAGGGTTTAGGGCTGATCAGGCCCTTGTAAACAACCCTTAAAGAAGCCCTTGTAAAGCCCTCATAGAAGCCTTCCCTCCATAGGGCTTCAGGGTTTGGGATGAGGGTTACGGGTTTATGGCTGAGTTTTGAGTTGTTGCGCTTCTGCTCTTGGCTCGACAAACTTTGCCCAGCTTCTTGTGACAAAACCACATGAAGCCAAAGGCGGTGCTCTTGTTTTGGTTTTAGGGTTCGGGGTCTTAAACCCTAAACCCAACCCCAGGGGCCCATTGCAATTTAAAGAAAGCCCGACCCTACACCCTAGGGTGAAAGACGAGTAATAGGTAACTATTAAGGCCCCTATATTATAGTACCCTTATAGATCCCTTATAGTAACCCTTATAGACCCCTTTCAAGGAACCCGAATTAAGGCCCCGAATAGTAAACTCTAGCAGCATCCGAAGCATCAGGGCCCACCCGGGATCATGCGAGCAGTGTCCCCGCCGGTGAGGCACCGCCAGTTTGTTTTTCTTTACCTTTTTTGGGGCAACACACTTTGCAGGCTTCCTTGAACCCGCCCAGAGCTGGTTCATGGGCTGGCCATACAAGCCCTCCACCAAGAGATTTTTTTGCAAATCGCTCTCACTGCATGTACGTAACCTAGAAGCCTGAGTAATTGGAAATACATGCCTCAGCGTCCCTTGTTTTCGTTATAGCATAACCCCTCAAAACAGGCGAAAACCGTGTGTCCCGGATCGAATTGCACGTTGTCGACTTAGGCCCGAAATATTCAACTGTTCCTAAGGGTCGATGTGCTCAAAAACTATGAGTATCACTATAGAACCTTTATGGTACCCTTTCAAGGAGTCCTTAAAGGACCCTTAGGGTGTACCGCGGTCGCTAGGCCAGTGGCTTCACGAAGTTGGGCCTGACGCTGCTGCTGCAGGACACTGCTTTGCCGTCAGGGTTTGAGGCTGAGTTTAACCGTTTAACCGGGTGTCTTGATTTGCAGCATGATTCGGGGGTGATTTTAGGTATGCAAACTGTAGCATGTGGTGTTTCAGTGTTCATGCACGACGGTTGTGGAGGTGCTGCACAAAACTAACGAACGCCTTAAACAACAAAGCAAAGCGTAAAAGCCACAACCCTTGGCCTAACCCCAGGCCGTACAAGTCCTAAACCCAACAATGGTTCAGGACTACATGAAATGCATCAAAGAGGTCGTCATGACGGACCTGTTTGATGTTAAGGAAGGAAAGACGGCGTGGACCTCACACGGGTGCAACAAGATTTAGGGGTGTGGATTTTGGCGGTAGGGCCTAAGGCTTGTAGGATATGTACATTCATGTATGTCTTCATCACCATGTTTACAAGTATGCGTTGTATATGCAGTCAAGATCAGTCAAGCATACATGCGTGCACAGCTTTGTATGCACATATGTATACATATGTACGCATACAGGAAGGAAAGAGCAGGTTTGTATATGTTAGGACACCTCTGTCTGCTTGCATCGGACGCCAGCCCCGTCTGCCTGACACTGCGCGTCAAGGTCGTTCAATGGGCCCGTTTTCCCTTTTGAAGGTCTTAGGTTCCCTATAACCCTAAACCCTAAAACTACCCCCCTTTTTATTTAAAAGTTACCGAACATCCTGGGTTTGGAGTCCTGGGCTGCTTCGAATCTTCATTCTTGCGAATCCGAAACCCCGGAACTTATGTTGACATACTATCCCTGAGGGTTCCTGAATATAGTCATAGTATAGTCTTCCCCAAAACCCTGTATGCATGATTGCTATTATCAATGTTCATACTATTGTTGTTCTCATTCTTGCTGTTATTTTTGAGTCCCCTAGATCATCAACCCCAAAGCGGCTTGACTCAAAACCGTACCCAGGTGAAGAAGCTGTCTTTTGGCGACATGGTTGAGGCATGCTTGTCCCGCGCCGCATGCATCAGGGAGGTTTTGGCTTGCCTAGCCCCAAGAAAGAACCTACGTTTTTGGGCTATCTTATTTTCGATTTCCTTGTCTATGCCCGTAAACAGGTAGCCCAAAGGGTCTAAGTATCATTATGGAATATACTTATAGGGTATTTTGGGGTTCTAAGTATATACCATAAGGATACTTGGACCCTTTGGGTAGGATTTGGGGAGTCCAGGTATAGGGCTTCGGGTTAGGTGACCTGGCTGATCCGATATAGGAGTTTCCGAAAATTAGGGGTACCTTATTTTGGGGTCCCTATAAGAAGGATCCTACTATTTAGGGTACTATATCAGGGTCCCCTATTTTTGGAACTCCCATATAGAGGACTGAATGGTTGTAAGGTTTGGGATGCGTTGTATGAACCCTCCGTTTAACAACCTGTACCATCATCCTGAAACGCCCAAAGCCCCAAACTAACATGCCTAAACCAAGACTATTGTAATGCAGGGGCCCTCACAATTTGATGAGGGCTGGTGGGCCATATTGTAGTGTGTTTAGATTCTGGAACCCTAAGGAAGAATATTGGTAACTATCCAGGCCTCTCATTCGGTGCGTTAAATAGAACCCTGAACGAAGGACCGTTAAAAGCCCCTTAAGAAGGACCCTTAAATGCCCTTAAAGAATGACCCGTAAAAAAAAATTAGGTGAGGACCCTGAAAAGCCCTCACAACCCTAAACCCTAAAATCCGAAACCCTGAACCCCTAAACCCTAAACCTAAACCCCAACTCAAACAGAGCCTCTCCGAAAGGTTTTGGAGCCGGGGAAGGATGACGAGTCTGGCTTGACTCGTCCCCAACTTAGCTGTGGAAGGTTTAGGGCCCTACCGTATACAGTTGCAACACACGCCTGTTACGACAATTTACGGTCGCGTAAAGTTCACTATAGGTTTCAGAACACTCTTAGGATGGAACCATGGGCCCCTAGTATGGGCCCTTAAGCCTGGGATCCATATATACCTAATGTATACTCGATTTGTACCCTTTAAAGTCCCTTAAAAGGGCTAAGGGCCCATACTAGGGGCCCATACTTCTAACCTTAGAAACACTGTGTGATAGTGTTCCTGAAGGCTCCCCCACGATATCCAAAGTATCGAAGCCGACAAAAGCCCAAGTACAAATCTTCAGGGTTCCATATTGGGTTTGAGATGATGGTGGTGGTACTGAAGCCTTAATTATTTGTACTAAACTAAACCCTGACTCTAGACATCCGAAACCCTGAAACGCAGAACGCCAAGCGCTAAAACCGATGCCCTAAACTGCCCTCAGCCCTGAACCCTAGACCTTAAACCCTAAAAAGATTTCAAAACCTCTTAATTCAGGAATGTACCCAACAAAAATCCCGGGTGGAGCCTCATTATAATTTAGGGCACATTCCTTAACCTAACCCTAAACTTGCTTGGACCCCAAACTTAAACCCTAAACCCTATAAACTTTAATCTGTAACCGTTTTGGAGTCTCTGCCTGTAGGCTCATACCCTACCAGGCCCTACTACCCTTTTTGGGGGATTCCTAGTTTTTCGGTTAGGATCTGTTGTATAGAAAGTAGATACCCTAAAAACGGGGTAGGGTATGAGCCTACCGGTGGGTAGCTTAAACCTGAACCCCAAACCCTAAACCCCAAACTCTAAACCCCGAACGGAAAAGGTACGTCTTAAAAAAAATCCCTAAACCCCAACCCTAAACTTGAAACTTTAGCCGTTTTGGAGTCCCAAGGACCGGCTGTAGGCTCGTTTAGGAAACTGGTGAAGTCGGCCTCGGGTGTAGGGGTTTAGGGATTAGGGCGTAGGGGCTTAGGGTAAAGGGTTGAGGGATTAAAGTTCAGATCAGGATTTAGGGATTAGTGTTTAGGGGTTTGGGATATGATAGGGTTTAGGGATTGAACTTTAAGGTTTAGGGATTACGGTTTAGGGCCAAGCTTAGGGCTTAAACCCGCAACCCGAAAGCCCGAAACTCGCAAAGCCAACTTCGCTTTAGGTGCTCAAAAGCTCCCTTCGTGTTCAGGGATTAGGGTTTAGGATTGAGGTTTAGGGCGTGGGGTTTTAGTCTTCGATTCAGGTTTTTTTAAGGATTTAGGGTTTGAGGCTTTGGGAATGAAACGAACTATGCTGGCCGCTGAGTTCTTCACAGGTTTCAAGAGCCACGTTAGTGTCTGGACCTGGTCTCAGAATGACGACGAGGGCACGGTCGACCCAAGGCTGGGACCTGCGTCGACGGCACGGCGTGGCAAGCCATCGTCTGCAGACCCCCAGCCTGGGACCTGCAGCGTTCAGGCGCGCTTTGGTGCCGGCGCCTACCGCTTGCGCGACGACAACTGTAATGACTACTGCCGTCATCCACTCGCCGAGCTTGGTCTGGATACTGGATCTCTGGGCTTTGTTTTGGGCAGTTAGGGTGTTTAGGCCTGCGACTCAAGGCGCGAAGCTAGCTTTGAGTTTACGGTTGAAAACGATAGCAGCTTAGGGAAAACGATAGCAGCTTAGGGTGTTCATTTTGGGGGTGCTGAACATGCTTGGGGAATTTGGTTAAGGGCTTGGGGCGTAGAGTTGCAGGTTGTTTTTGGGGAGAGGTTCAGGGCTTGCGGCTTTATCCGGCTTTAGGGTTTGGCATTTGGGAATCATTTAGGGGTTAGACGGCAGGGTTTTGCCACAAAGTTTTGCCCAAAGCCCGAAAGCCACAGCTAAACCTGGGAGGGTCTTGGGTTGAGTGAGGAGAACACTCGAAGTTGCTCTACCACCAAACCCTATAGCTGTAAGCCCTATATTCGGCCATAGCAGTGTGCTCCCTAGTAGTAGAGTAGGGAACCTTTAACCTTTTTGGGGTTTTATAATCCCGATATATTCCCAAAGGTTAACCTTTAGCTTCCCAGGATACTCGACAAGTCGGGCTCATGAAAGTTTCAAGAAGCAAGATCGCTGGAAATCTTCACAGCAGGATGCTCATTACAAGCATCCGCCAAACCAGCAGCTTCGACGCAAATCGCACCCGAAGAACCCCTAAAGCCTAAACAAAGGCTTCCGCTGCCGTGCTTTGAATGACCTTGCCGAAGGCCTGTCACGGGGTGGGGGTTTTAGCTACTTTGTTTGTTGTAATCCTAGTTACTAGGCCAAGTCTGTTTGGGACTTGGTTTAGGCTTCAAGGTTTGAGATTGGGATCAGGTGCGGTCTACCGGATTGAGAGTTTGGTATATTTAGAGTTGAAGCGGTTATAAGTTATAAGCACTATAGAATACCGTCCTAAACTCTTTTTGCACGCATCTGTATGTCTGTCCGCCTGCCTGTCTGTCTGTATGTACAGTGTATGTGTACAGTGTATGTGTATATGTATGTATGCATGTCTAGGCATGGTGATGCACGATACCCTAATCTCCAAACGCCTGAAGCCCTGACACCGTACTCTCTGCCCTCTGTCCGGTGAGGATGGGTGTCGCTCAAAGGCACTGCGGGAACCGTCTTCCTGGAAAGGCCAGGACTACTCCGAGACCCCCGCAACCGGTCATTGACTTAAATAGCCAATGGGAGAACTTTAAACTTCTTGGCCATACACCTTTGGCTATCTTAGAAGAGTTGGAACATGTTTGGGCCCGGTTGTTGAAGAAGAGAGTTCAGGAAGATACAACCAATTGTTGGCTGATTTGGATATGTACTAAACGCCAAACCCCATACCCAAAGGGTCCGAGTACCCAAATAGTAAGGGCTTAGGTCCCAAAATCCATACACCAAATTGTGTTCTGATCTTGAAACCCTACTATTTTGGTACTTGGACCCTCAGGGATGTCCCTTTCTTAAGGACTTTCTGAGTCTCCGGGTAGACTCTGCCTTCTGTAAGAAAGCCTATGAAGCCGGGCCCTGAAGACCTAAACCCTTAGGGTTTAGGGTTCAGGGTTTAGGGTTTAGGGCTTAGGGTTCAAAGCCCCGTGGAGTCTCTGGGTAACCGGGTACCCAGACCCCCGGGAGGATCCAAAAAGTAGATCCCTTAAGGGGGTTCCTATAAAGTACCCTTTAGTGGCTAGGGTCCCAAATTAGGGGGTCTACTTTTCAAACCCCCCCGGGGGGTCTGGGTATTCGTGGGGGTTGACTCTGTAGNCCCGGGAGGATCCAAAAAGTAGATCCCTTAAGGGGGTTCCTATAAAGTACCCTTTAGTAGCTAGGGTCCCAAATTAGGGGATCTACTTTTCAGATCCTCCCGAGGGGTCTGGGTATTCGTGGGGGTTGACTCTGTAGTGGACTCGGATCTAGATCTTTAGCCGTTTCTAGTACCCAGACCTTCCCATGTCGTTTGGGGTTTAGGGTTTTCAGGGATATACCTTAAATCATTTGAGGGATCTTTTCATAATTTAAGGTATTTTCCGAATTGAGGGATATTGGAAGGCCTGGCTATTGTATCCTCTGGAAACTTGTAGTTCATGAACGTATTACGCAGGCATAAGTCTTGATAATGGTAATGATAAGGAGAGTCAGAACCGCAAGAAAAGGGTGGTAATACAAAGAGCCGTCAGCAGTGACAGCCCCAGCACAAGCAATAGCAATAGCACCAATAAGAATACTTTTTTATATCACAGCAAAAAAGCTCGGCTCCATACTCATGCCATACTCTGCGCGCAAGACGCATTCGCAGAAACAAAACCTGAACGTTCCTGCGCAAGCTCCAAAATCCAAACCCGCGAAAATCTCGCCACAGTACCAGAATTAGCCCATAATGCAGTCCCTGTCTTTCGGGGTCAGGGTTTAGGATCTCTGTTACAGCCTTTATCGAGGTATGGAGTCTAAATTGCAACGTAAGCTGGCAGCTGGGGCTTGGCAAGTAAATTGGCGTTGAGGGCATGTAGGGCTTATATAGTAAGTAGGTCATACATCGGGTTATCCTTGTTCCAAGAATCACTTACTGAGGCCCCAGGACAGCCAAGTAGACCCTATTTAGGGTTTGGGGTTTAGGGGTTGCGAATTTAGTGGCTGTCACCCCCAAGCCTACTTGAGCTGCAGGACATATAAACACAAAACAACAGCAGTTCCCGGGATCCTGCTTGCAGGGGCCCCTTATAACTCAATATAATAAAACCCTAAACCCCTAAACCCCTAAACTCCTAACCCCTAAACCCCCAAACCCCTAAACCCCTAAACTCCTAAACCCTAAACCCCTAAACCCGAAACCCACATCCATAATATAGTTCTTGACGTTAAGTGTTAAACCCTAAAGCCCTGGAGACGAAACCCTAAACCCTAAAAGGTTTAGAGATTAGGGGTTTAGGGTTTAGGAGTTTAGAGGTTTAGGGTTTAGGGCATAGAGCTTAAAGCAACAGCCTTAAGCTCCGAAACCCTGAATGTTTAGGGAGAGTTGGAGGTCTGGGCTTGCCTGGTTTAGGGTGTACGGTGGAACCTTGTGTTGGGATGGTTGTCAAAAGTAGGGTCCCTTTTTGGGTACCCTAAATAATAGGTGCCGTATTATAATGGGGACCCAAAAAGGACCATAATTCTGACAACCACCCATTGGTCTGTCAACTTGTGGCGACAGATTTTGATGTCCCAAAGCCTTAAGTCCGTAAGACCTTGGGCCCAAAGCCCTGCCCCCTCCTAAACCCCCTAAACCCTGAAAGCCTAAACCCTGAACCCCCCTTTCCCTGCAGGTGTGCCAAGCCATACCTTTGTTGCCGAGAGGTCTTTCCCCGAAGGGCTTTTCAGGGTAGTCCAGGGGCTGTGGGATAACATTGAAAGTGAAGACTTGCGGCTAGTGGTTAAAAAGTAGGGTTTCTATAGTAGGACGTACTGTTATGGTTTCAGTCAAGATCCCTGACCCCATATCGCCCTCAACAGGTGTAGAGTTCCACTAGGCAAGGCAAAGCCATACATACCCTCAGTCGTGCCTGCACGAGTATCAAGACCAGACTCCTGCATACTCCTTGTCCGGCTACTTCGGTAGTGAACGGGGGAACTTTAAACTTTTTGACCTTATATATTAGTTCTATCTTATAGAAAGTTTGAACTTTCGGGGGCCCGGTTGTTGAAGAATAGATGCTATAGCATTGAAGTGCATCAAGACTCGGTTCGACGTTCTCAGGTTCCGGAGTCCTAAGCCGGAATTCCTCAAGCCCAAACCCGAAATTCTCAACCCCAAACCCTCCCCTACGCAGCCCGGGTTCTAAACATAGGCCCCACATCACCCACATCAATCTTACCTTTGGTTAGTAGGGAATGGAGGAATGGGGTACAATTATAACTACTATTACTACCATTCTTCCATTCCCTACTAACCAAAGGTAGGCAATCTCAAACCCCAAACACAAGCCCCTGAACCCAAGATCCCACAGACCAAGCCAATGCAGATCCGAAATTGTCGGATCCGTACTATAAGGACCAGCAGAGAAGGTCCACAAGTTGTCAAGAAACCCGACATTGAAGAAACCCTCTACAGCCCTTGCAGAATCTCTTCAACGCCGCTATAGATCCCTTAGAGAAATCCCACGACACCCTAAGATAAAGCATCACCCCCATAAAACAGCTCCCACGACACCCTAAAACAGGGGCCTTAAGAATTACCTACACTATCTTGGGGCTTCCTTATTTTTTTATAGTAAAATGGGCCCCAAAACCCTATTAGAATTATAGAGGCCCCTTTATATAGAACCCTTAATCATAGCCCCTTTAAAGGAACCCTAGGGTATTCCCTTTTCGGAACGGAACCCTTTTCCAATTATTAAGGCCGCTACATTCAAACAAAGCATCCTGGGAGCTCCCTAAACCCTAAAACCCTAAACCCTAAAACCCTAAAACCCTAAACCCAAAAACCCTAAAACCCTAAACCCTCAAACCCGAGCAGGAGTTTATCCTCCAGGGAGCCTTTGAGGCAAGCAGTGATGAGGCCCGGGGCATCTTCTGTCTGGTTCTGAGTAGGGAATGGGGGAATGGGACTACTATTGGGGATTATATGGGAGTTTCCGAAAATGGGGGACCCTAACATAGTACCCTAAATAGTAGGGTCCTTATAGTAAGGACCCCAAAATAAGGTACCCCTAATTTTCGGAAACTCCCATATAGGGGCGTTCCCCCATTCCCAACCCAGCACCAGGGAATCTTTTCTCAAAGCCAATACAATTAAAGTAGGGAGGGTCCCTTTAAAAGAGCTCTCAAAGGTCCCTTTAAAGGGTTCGAGATTGAGAGTTCCATCTTAGCTCACCCCTTCGAAATCCTAATACACCCCAAATCACCAAAACCCAAACTTCAAAAAGCCTAAACCCCACACTCAAAACCAAAATCACCAAAACCCAAACTTCAAAAAACCCTAAACCCAAACAGCCCAAAACCCTAAGCCGGAAAATGTAGGGTTTCGGCCTTCGGCTCCTTTGGGGTAAGAACCCTGCAGCTGCCCCCAAAAAATCTAAGCCTGTGTTAGGATTCAGGGTTCAGGAGATTAGGACTGAGGGTTTAGGGAACCCCTCATGGAGGGTCGCTGAGGTTGGGTATCTTCCGTAATTTGTTATATATCAAAGGGTGATGGAGTCTCTGGGGTTTGGAGTTTCAGAGCGCTAACCCTTGAAGGAAGAATAGCGGTAACACCCCTTCAACCCAGACGTTCCATATGGGAGTTTCCGAAATTCAGGAGTACCTTATTTTGGGGTCCTTACTATAAGGATCCTACTGTTTAGGGTACTATGTTAGGCTCCCCTATTTTCGGAAACTCCCATATCCTCCTTCCCCAAACTTCTCGTGCCCTGCTTCAACTTCCCCGTATACCCTGCACTCCTACGAAACCTTTAAACGGGCATAATTTAAGAAAGAAGACACCACCGGCGAGACGCTGGAGCCCTATACCGTACGGCCTAAAGCCAGGAAGCCCTAAAGTAGAAGGCAGAAAGTTGCCCCGATGCCTGTGGGGCTTCTTTGAGTTAAAGGATAAGAGGATCTGAGTGTTTTTTCATCCTTATCCCATGTTCCAACTCCCTGGTTTCACAATTACACGAGTTTTGTGGAGGTGCTGAAGATTCATGCTGGGCAAGTCGTTGAAGCACGCGGCCCAAGACATCATGAGTTCTTCTGTCACCTTCGGGCTCATGCTCTATAAGGGCTCAACCCTAACCCTACGGGTCCAAGTACTCACTTTATTTGGACTTTGGATCCGAATTGGGCACCAAACCATACATATGGACTACATGGAACCTTAGGTTAAGCCATGTAGAGATTTTGGACGGTTCAGTGGCCACTATTGCGGGGCCCGAACACCAGCCCCAACAACCTTCAACGCTAGACTTACCGGGTGCTAGTCGTCGAAAAAGGCTGTTATGCGTATTTCCTGTGGCATGGTTGTTCTGTTGTTTCGGTCGTCGTAGTGATCACCATGGTCAGAGTGAACACTTTACCCGTGAACATGAGAAAGCACAATACCATCATGGCAAGAACAATCTTCACTGTTGACTGTCTTTAGCACATTCACTACCAGTTCAATCAGTAACAGTGACAGCAACGGTGATTCAAGATAGCACACAGCACTGAGAAGAGAAAGAGCACACGACACTGACCAGATTTGTTTCCGGCAAACAGCCATATAGACCGGTCCGGGGCCATGACACGGCTGTGCCGACCCACCTCGACTGCTGTTGTTGGAGTGTGTGATGTAGCACCCGCGAGCCTCAAACTGGTCAACTCAAACTGTGCAACAACAAAACCAAAGCCCTTAAGCCATAGCCTGCTAACCCCTTCGAGCAAAATAAAGAACTAACCCTCTCCCCTAAACCGTAAACCGAGTAGTAGACTAGGTAACCTTTAACTTTTTTGGGTTTTTATAATCCCAATATATTCCCAAAGGTTAACCTTTAGTTCCCCAGGATACTCGACAAGTAGGTAAACCCTAAAGCCCAAACCCTAGCCTGAAGCTTTCACTCAGGTGCTGGAAGGCCCTCGACGAGAGCCAGCCACAGAGCACTTTGACGGCAAGCTGTCCTGGGTCCTGGGGTTTTGGTTTTGGTTTAGGGGTTTAGCGGTTGGGGGTTTGAGGTTGGGATCAAGATCTGCAGGGCTTGTACATGTTTGGAACAAGCCCCCAATCAAGCTGGTGGCGATTTAGACTTGGAGTTCAAGGCTGGCCTTAAACTACCATAACCTACTGTTCTGTAGGTTGGTATTATAAACCCTAAAATGAAATTTATAGGGACCCTACCAAAAAAGCAGCTGTTGCTGGGTTTAGGTTTAAGGTTCCGGGTTTGGAGTTCAGGATGTGGGGTTTCGTGCATTCACCAGCGGCCTGCAGTGCGAGTCTCCACGAAGTCCGAGCTGCTGTGCGCTGTGCGCTGTCCGAAACCGTCCTTTCTTTCTGCAAGACCCGAACCCCTAAAAGCCCTAAAGCCCAAGCCCCCTAAACCCCCTAAACCCTAAACCCTGAACCCCACTCTCCTGTCCCCTCCCCTTACCATGGTAGCTTCAAGATGCTAAGGTGCCTTCGGGTGCGCTGCAGAGCAGTGAAGGCGGGCCGCTTGATCCCCTAAGCACGCGAAGCTCTAGACACTGTAAAGCCTAGCAGCAAGTAGTCTAGCAGGGAACGAGTTTAAGTTTAAGTGCAGGCAGTGCACTTGAGTGGATGGTCCTTGCAAACAGTAGGAGTAGGCCCTTGTTCCCTTTTTTTTGGGTTCAGGTTCCCTTGTAACCCTCTGTAGACCAAAAAAGGTCACCCTGTGGGTCTAGAACATGTGGGCCTGCTATCCCGCTATACGGGAGTTTCCAAAAATAGGGGATCCTAATATAGTACCCTAAAGAGTAGGATCCTTATTATAAGGACACCAAAATAAGGTACCCCTCATTTTCGGAAACCCTAAACCCTCATAGAGCCCTTTAAAGGAACCCTTATAGTAACCCTTAAAAGCAACCCTTATAGCACCCTGATTGTCACCCTTTAAAGGAATTCTAAGGGGTACACAGACAGTCTTGTCGTCTCTGTGCTGCCTTCAGGATGGGAAGATGGGCTTCATCACCCTCAAGGATGCCCCATTTCGTGCTTAGGGCCTGGGGCCTGGGGTGTAGTGCTTTTCTAGGGTTTTTGGGCTTAGGGTGTAGGGTTCAATCTTGCGGTGTTGGGATGTTTGGGGCTCAGGGCGCAGGGTTTATAGTAGGCTTGATTTCGATGATTGTTGTGGTCCCAAGGGTCCGTTCCAAGTGCGCGAGCACATCTCAGTCTCAGTTTGGCTCCAGGAGCCAAAATCCTAATTTAGGGTTAGGGTTTTAGAGCTTCTCATTACAGTATGGCGTGCATCGTGGAACAGTTTCTCCCGAAACCCTCTAATTCTTGTCTGAAGGCCCCTATATCATCTCAGCCAGCCCTTTCAAGACAAGCGGTCCTTTGTCGGCACTGGCTGTGCATATGGGTCTAGACGAATTTGAGCACGATGTGCGAGTACATGGTCTAGTACAGTCAGTTGATGTCGTATCTGTACCGGGATATCATGGTTTGTCAGCATTAGGCGCTGGACGTCAGCCCGAACATCCTTAACCCCTTAACCCTGAAACCTCAAGCCCTGTAAAGCCTGCATCCAGCAATCTCGCGCCCTAACTCAAGGTTCTATAATTCTACAAGCGTTTTATAAGGTTCCCATAATATGTTTTGAAAACTGGTTGGTCTGAAAAGGGTTTAAGTTTCCTTCAGTATTCTATAAGGGTTTAGGGTGTACTGCTTCAGGGTTTTGGAGCTTCGGCGCTTCAGGGCTGCCGGGTTTAGGGTTTCAGAGCTTTTCGCTTCTTAGGGCCTTGATGGCCAGGGTTTATGATTCAGGACTTCTGCACGAAACCAGATTTTCCGAGAAAAGCCATGAAGGGACGTTCGTCCAGCTGCCGTCGCATGAGCTCGAGGAGATGAACAATAAACCGGAGGAAGAGAAGCGCTTGCTGTACAGGAAGACATTCTCGCAAAGCAGGCCGGCCGAGGTCTCCTCAGGCCAAGGGGAAGCCTGCTTGGCGTCTTTACAAGGTATTCAAGTATGCCAAGGAAGTGAGCATCTCGGATGAATGTAAAGATTTTGCATCCAGAAATGCTATTTACTATCTTCTTTACAACACAAAAGACAAAGAATTTACAAAGTCGATCAGTGTTTTTGCTTGATCCCAAACTTTCAGGGGGCTTTGGTTCAGGCTTGAGCCCGGCACCATCAAGCTTCCATGGAACCCTGCAAGCATCCTTAGAGAATTCCGTGGAGACTTTGTGCAAAACCTTATTGATTCCTGCTAGAACTGTAAGTATGCCTTAGGGTCCACATGCTTGTCTCAGACTATAAACCGCAATTCGGTACATGAATCACAAGCCCGTCTAGGGTCAGTTGGTCCTTAGATAGGAATGGGAAGGTAATCCCAAAAAGGAACTACCATGGGGCCTATGGGATGTTTAGGGCTTGGGGTTCAGACTTTCCTGGTTCGTCGCGCTTTCTTTCGAAGGATGCCGCCGGCAACGACTTGAGCGAATCCGTGAAGGCGGTTTTGGGCTAATTTTGGGGGGGCCTTAATAAGTAAATTACGTATTCTATTTGCGGGGGTCCTTGTTATAATTATAGTATAGTGGGCCCCCAAACCCTTTTTGTTATTAAGGCTCCTATAGTAGGGTTCTGAGGTTCTGCTAAGTAGTAGGTTAGGTAACCTTTAACTTTTTCGGATTACTATGATTATCCCTCTATAACCCCAAAGGTCAACCCTTAGTTGCCCAAGGATACGGGACAAGTAGATCTTTGAAGGTGTGATCAGAGGCAGAGAGAAGTTCAGAACATTGGAGAACTAAGGAAGACAGAATATACCTTAAGTTATAGTAGGATCCCTAATGATGATTTAAGGAATATGCCTTGATTAAGGGACATTGGAGTCTCTGGGAGGTTCAGAACATTGGAGCACTTGAGCGGTTCACCGCCTCGGGCAGGAGAACGGGCCCTACCTATATTCTCCATGGTAGTTCCTTTTTGGGGTTGCCTTGCAGAATGCTAAACATGTACAGTAACATTGGTTAGACCAAAAGAGGAGCTACAATGGAGATTATAGGTAGCTTTGATTGTGCTAGTGCCGCGTGACTGGGCTCTGGACCTGGTCTTCTGGGCATCTCGAGCTACAGCATTTGCATTTTCCGGCTTCAGCCCGGCAAACCTACAGCCCAGACGGCTTAAGGTTGAGGCTAAACCCCAACAAGGCATCTTTCCTGGGTATCGGATCTAGGGCTTAAGGGGTATAGGGTCTTGGATGTAGGGTTTAAGGGGTTATAGTTTGGGATTAGGGTTTTGGGGTTTAGGGTTTATGCGCAAGTTGCCTCGCTGTGAACGCAGGTTCTGGTCTGCAGGCTGGGTACCACCTTGACGACCGATCTTGATGTCAGCAGGGCCCTCTGCACTCAGAGATCTGTCTGGGGCTTGAGGGATTCGGCTTCTGGGGGTTTGGGTTCAGGGACCAGGGTTGAGGGCTTCTGTGTAGTAACTGTAGGTTTCGTCGATTTGATTTTGTAGGGGTTGTTAGTGGCCTATGGTCTTAGTCTTATGGTATTGGCGACGAGGGCTGTCCCTAAACCTTCCCTAAACCCTAAACCCTAGACCCTAGCCTTAAGCCCTAAACCCCCCAAGTTCTTGTGTTTTGTTGGTGCGGGGGCCTTGCGGACTAGACGTAATGATGTGTCCGTCGGGTCCATGAATGCACCTTCATAGCATGTGTATACATATATATATACACACACACACTTTGGTTTAGACCTATATACTATGGTATAACCTTCAGTATGTTCTTAGGCCTGAGAGGCGTGCGATATAGCGACTTTATGGGCAAAGGCTACACTCTTCGGGCACATGGAGTCCTGATCAGTCGGAATCCTAAAGCCTGAACCCTACGATTGATGATATAAATCCTGCATTGCCCATAATAAGGAATATACCATAATTCCCATAGTCTAGGGTCATTAAGGTAATGCAGGATGTAAATCATCAACCGTAGTTCCTAGGCCCAAATCATTGGCCGTTTGCACCGAACCAGAACAACAGGGATTAGATCTACAGGGCTTGTTCGACAGGATCGGCAAATTTTGACAAATAAAGACAAATAAAGACAAATTAAAGACAAATA
>BGNK01004095.1:31038-50487 GCA_003297005.1 Symbiodinium sp. clade A Y106
ATATGGGCGCCACCCAGGTGGCCCAATGGCATGGCTCAGCCCTAGGGGCTGAATTTGACCACTCTCCAATGGCTCCACCCATTGTCCATCCAAGTAATGGTGTCAATCACTGCCGGACGCGTTCTGGGTCCAGGCACCCTAGAAAAAAGGTGGGTACGGCCTAAGCAGGCCTGGGTGGGAATTTAGGGTTGAGGGTGTGCCAGGCTGAGGGCCCGGGGGATGGAAGGACCTGCCTTTCGCAGGTCAGGTGCTTTGTTGGTCAAGGTTTCGGGGTTCTGGTCCTTGAATTTAAGAGGCATTCTGAACGTGGACTTCGATGCAGCGTCGGATTCGAACTGTTAGGCTTCAGGCAAAAGGGTTTCAGTTTGCGCATCCGGTCGAAGTCAAACGAGTTTAGCATTTCGGGCAATTTAGTGATCCAGACTTCAGGGGCTCCCTAAGCCCTGAACCGAATATAGCTGAAATTGTAGTAGGGTCTCTAACATAATTTAAGAGGTATATTCCGTGATTAAGGGGTTTTGGAAGGTATCATTGATGGGTGTGAGTCCCGCAGGGTCCAAGTATCATTATGGTATATACTTAGAACCCCAAAATACCCTACAAGTAGATACCATAATTCCCTAAACCCTATAAACCCTAAACCCCAAACCCTAAACCCCCAAACCCTAAACCCTAAACCATAATCATACTTGGACCCTTTGGGAGTATGATGATGACAGCAAAGAAACAGTGAGGCGCTTCGCTACCTCGGTATGCATCCTGCCTTGGCATGGGAGGCATGGATCCAAGGTTCAGAAGTTTAGTAAATAAACAAATAAATAAATATCTATATATATATATATATACACACACATGTTGTATATGTATATGTATATGTATATGTATATGTATATGTATATGTATATGTATATGTAAGTGTATATATATATATATATGTACATATATATATGTATATAGTAACATGTGGCATGAAGAACGGTTTGTCATTACGGCACTGGCTGAGAGAGGGTTGATCTGGCGCTGGGAAGGTACGTTGGAGTCTTATTTCCTGACAGATGGCACACCACGGAGTTGCAAGCTATCAACATGTTTTAGGGTGTGTAGTGCAACTGCGTGGTGCGACGTGCACACCGTCCCCGCTGTCCTGCACAGCTTCCAGAGAGCGTGCTGCGATCGGAGGCGAGTAACTTGGATGGCGAGTAACTACGGCTGGCAAAGCCCCACAACCCCCAAGACTCCAAAGCAGGAAATGCTAAAACCCGAAACTTCTCACCCTCAAACCCCAAGACGCCTGAGCCCACAGCTCCACATTCGTAACCCTAATTAAGCCCTTCACCAAACCCCAAGTCCTTTCGACACCTTATAAAACCCTTATTGAAACCTTGAAACGAACACCTGAATTCGAAATGCCGTCACGGAAAACACTCCAGGAGGGTGACCAGCGAATGCGCGGCCGCCTCGCCGACCAAGAGGGGCCTCTCGTCCGGCCAATGGGTTCCTTGAAGGGATGATTATGACTTAACTAGGTCTTAGAGACTCCAGGTAGTTTGAGAGCCTCACTAGGATTGAGCATTAGTTCAGGGTTGACTGTTGTTGAGATTTAGGGTTTTGGGGCTTACTAAAAACTGAACACCCGGCACCGTCTAGCTATACGGATAGGTTGGGCAGTATGCCCCCCCACGCTGTAACAGCTGTCTAATAGTTCAAATCCTAGTGGTATGTAGCCCTAATTATGACCCCTGATATAGAAATCTTACCCTAAACCCTAGGGTCCAGAGCCCAAGATTCGGTCTTTCGAGGTATCGGAGTTCTGACTTGTGAGCCTTTGGGTTGAGGGTTTCATGGCTTACCTTAACCCTGAATAACCTACCTTTTTAGGGTTCCCTTTTTTGATTTCCTTATATAAGTCCTTAAAAAGGTAGGTTACTCAGGGTTAAGGTAGCGGCTTAGCGCTTAGGCAGCTGTCTTTTTTTCCGACGCTGGCGTCTGGAGGTAGGATTCAGGGGCCAAAGTTAAAAAATTACCTAAACTCTAAACTGTGAAGGAATTCGGGATCAGGGATCAGGGTAGAGTGCTGATAGGCCCCGAAAGCCCCGAAGCCGAATTCCGAAACGCATCGTAATGCAGGGGCTTAGGGTACAGGGGGCCTGGGTTGAGAATAGTGTGTTGGGCTACATAGTTTAGGGTATCAGTAGTGTGTTGGGTTACATAGTTTAGGGTATTAGGGGTGCCCTGAGTTGTCAGAATAGTGTGTTGGGTTAGATTAGAGTAGCATATAGTAGTAGGGCACACAGCCTTTAACCTCTTTCCTTTCGGGTACTACAATCCCTACATATCCCGGCCAAGGTTAAGGCTAACTTTAAGCTTCCCCAGGATACTGGACAAGTAAGCTAGACCATAGGTACACGGAGGAACCCTAAGTCAAGGAATGCTATCCTAGCTATAGTGTAGGGTTTTTGGGTTGCTGATTGCTATGCCACCTCCATTAGCGATTTTCATGCCCGAGGTGGTTCACACTGTCCAAGTTCCTGACCCCTTGGTCGCCGAGATATCGATGTACCCGCAGGCCGTGGTTTCCGTGCCGATTTCATGATGCTGGTATCCTATCAGAGTCAAAGTGCCTCTGTCTAATTATAGAACAACATAGCCCCAAAGGACTTTTCTAGTTATTCAGGCCTCTGTATTACTGTGTTGAAGCTTCCAAGTTTTTATGTGAACTGCGGCAATGCTATCTAAGGCACTGGCTGCACCAGCCAAAGTAATTCCCAGCTGTTTGTGTTTACTGCATTTATCCGCCTAGGCCGGCATAGTCTATGTAGGTTCCCCAGTAGTACCTGTATTCCCTTTTTCTTGTTGGGTTCGCTTATTAAAGCCAAACAGTAGGAACAGTGTACCCGCATTCTTTTGGGGCTACTGGGGAACCCAGACGAAACAACCCTTTAAGTGTTCCTTTTGCGGTTCGGGGTTCCGTTAAAGAAGCCCTGAACCCCCTTTAGAATCCCTAAACCCTATAAGCCCTAAACCCTAAGCCCTATACCCTAAACCCTATAAGCCCTAAACTAAACCCTTTCAAAGGAACGCCTAGACCAGCATAGCGTGACAAAGTCTTTTTCCGTCATCGAGGACGGACTTCCGCGCAAGCCCTAAATCCACGTGCCTAAAGCCCCAAAACGGTAAAAACGGCGTGTTGCTTTAGCCAAGAAAAAAGCCTGCAAAGCCCTATGAAGCCTGGTGACAACCTTGTAGCAGCTTCAAGCAACCATCGGCAAGAACGAGATTAAGGCATTTATAAGCTCCGACAGCCCTATTAATACAACACCCTATACTAAAGCTCTGTACGCCCCGAACCGAGCGCCCTAAACCCGAAATCGAGCACCCTAAACTCCAAAAAACGTAAACCCCCCAAAATCCTAGAAACCCTACATTTAAACCCTACAAAACCCTATAGACCAAGGGTCCAAGTACCCAATAATCATGTACTCTCCAAACACCTAACCTACATAACTACTATCCTAAAACCGAGTACACAATTATTGGGTCCTTTGGACCCTCGGGGATAGACCCCTAAACCCTGAGCCCTATAAAGCCTTGGCCCTGCGCGCAGCATCGACCTCACAGAGGGACTCGGAGGAGACTCGGCCGTAGTAAGCGGGGGCCTCAGCCAGGACTCCCCCAAGTGCCCCTTTAATTAGGGAAGGCTTTAAGGGTGTAATTAAAGGTTTAAGGGTGTAAGGGTTTATAGGGTTTATAGGGTTTATAGGGTTTAGGGCTTATAGGGTTTATAGGGTTTATAGGGTTTATATGGTTTATAGGGTTTATAGGGTTTATAGGGTTTATAGGGTTTATAGGGTTTAGGGGTTGAGGGCTCAGGCTTAGGGGTATGAATGCGCCCTTCTGGCCCTTAACAGTGGTTATTTAGGGAATCCTCGCGGGCAGTTGAGAGGCTCACGGCTCCTTTGGTTTTGGGTTTGCGGAGGTTCAGGTGGTCTCAGGGGATTTTTGTGGCTTTAGGGCTTCACTATCAGGCTTGAGGGTTTTCTGTGGTTTTGGGTTTAGATGGCTTTTTTTTAATGGCATTTTGGGGTTGCGGGTTTGCATGAGAGCTTGAGGGCTTTCGGGTTTTGGGGCGTCTGGGGTTTAGGGTTTTTAGGGTTCAGGGTTTCGGGTTTGGCTGCATGAATGAATCTGAATGAAGGTTCAGATAGGGAATTATATAATGTTTAGAGTTCAGGGTTTCTACACATGTTCGGAAGTGTTACAGGGTTTCCATTTACAGAATTTGTAGGCGGTCGCTTAGGGGTTTGTATTTAAATGGTGCGGTTTAAGGGTCCTACAAGGCTTTCTGGAACATAACTGTTTTGGCAGTTCAGGGTGGTAGAATTCAGGGTTTTTCGAGGGTTATCGGGTTTGAAGGTCCTTTGTTCTGAAGCCCTTCACTTTGAGCCCTAAAGCCACATCTGTGTCTAGAACCACGGGTATGATGCAGGAGGTGTATTTCCTACATCTCCAGGTGCAAACTCACATTCCGAATGAGCCCCATGTTCACTAACCAGAGCCTCAATCTGGCCAGCCTACTTCATACCATAATGGAGCCGCTAATTATAGTCCCCTAGCCCTAGCTTTGTATACCCCGATACTCTAATCCATGTGGCCTTTGTTGTTTAATTTGTCCTAGTAGTAGAGTTGGTAACCTTTAACCTTTTGGGGTAGTATAATCCTTATATAATCCTTATAGTAGGAAAAAGGTTAACCTTTGGTTCCCCATAATACCCGACAAGTAGGTTGTTCCTTCTCAAGGACCTCCAAGAAACGTATTACCCTCAACCCTAAACCCTGAAGTGCTGACCTTGCAAGGGGAGTACTGTAGGGGCTTCAGCAATTAACAATTAGAATAGGGTTTTGGGGGTTCCTTACTAGGGGTTCCTTATTATAATTATAGTCTAATATACACCGAAACCCTATTCGAATTATTAAGGCCCCTACATTAGAGGACTTGACCCACTCCCCCCGGACCTGAGCCCAAGCTCCGTGCAGCGGTAAGGCCAGAGACTCTGGGATGTCCCTAAATCCTTTAGCCGAAACCCTAAAGCCTAAATCCTACCAGGACCCCCAAGTACCCTTTAAAGGGCTCTAATATTTCTCATTAAGAAGTAATTTAGGGACTGCTATAAAGGGTAGTTGGGGGGTCTAGGTAGACCCATCTAGGGTTTGGGGTTTCAGATTTAGTCTTGACTTGCTTGTCCTCAGTGCTTCGGGGTTCACGGCTTCCGCTCAAACCCTAAACCCAAGGCCCTTGACCTGAAACCCTGGAACCTCCGACCACTGCATCCGACGATCCTTCAGCCTATACCCCCCCAGCCACGATAGTCAGCGCACCCTTTCACGAGGTTCCTTTAACTGTAAGTGTTCCTCTTGCGGATTTGAGGGGGACTGAGTTGGTTTTACGCTGGTTATTACGGGGTTGTGCCTGTGTAGTACTGAAACGTGCATTGATTTCAAAAGGGGTTCCTACAGAGTAACTTACGGCCAGTGAGTATATACCATGTATGTGTGGATGGTCTAGGCCCAAAGCCCTGAGCTCCGCATCGAAAGCCCTCAACCCTATGACTAACCAAAACGATGGTCTTGATCTGAGGCGCTGAACCCTAAACCCGAAATCCAAAAAGGAATCTCGAATCGCTCCACCCTAAAAGCCCTTAAAACCGAAAGCCTTTCAAACAGAAACCCAACATCCGAGGCAACCCCTAATCCCCTAAACCTTTAAACCCTAAACCCATAACCCCCAAAACCCTAAACCCCCAAACCCCTTAACCCCTAAACCCTAAACCCCTAAACCCCTAAACCTTCCGAGGCAAGCTTCAGTCGGGCGAGCTCGTCGAAGCCCTGGAGCTCCCTCAGTTCGACGATGCGCAAGGCCCCGGGCTGTTTTAGGGTTTTCGGGCGGTTTGGGCGGTTTTATGAGTTTAGGGGGAGTTTCTAGGAGTTTAGGGGAGTTTGGGGGGGTTTGGGGGTTTTGGAGTTCGGGGTTTAGGGGTTTAGGGGGTTTTTGGGTTTCTGGGTCTATAGGCCTTCGGGTTCAAATTAGGTTTGGGTGTTTAGGGTTTAGGGCTTAGGGTGTATGTTGACGGCAAAGCACCGAGCATGAACAGTGACATGATAATCACCACAGCTGTGGCAACCACAATCTCGATGACATACTCCAAGCTTGCAAGTATACAGCCAATATCAACAAACAAATACTTCGGGATCTGAAGCCTTATCGCTCTTGGAGGCTTGTTCAGTTGGTTCCTTTTCGGCGTTTTCTTATCATTATCTGTTGAGCTGAGTCGAGGAAGTCTCTGGGACCTACTTTGGGCTACTTGAAGTCCGAAGGATACAGTAATCCCCATCAAGTTGGAAACCGGATTGAGGCCAAATAGTGCTGGGATTCCCTATACATTGCTCTTGAGGATTGAGGCTGCTGGCTTTCCAAATTTATGGGGCTTACTATACAGGGTTCAGACAAAGGGGCCTAAACCCCTAAAACCCCTAAACCCACAACGGCCCACAACTGTCGCCGCATCTTCCGCAGGCGTCGTGAGAGTCAGGATCCGGGTGGAGAAGGACAGAGCAAGATCCCTATACCCCGTTTAGGGTTTAGGGCTAGGGTTTAGGATTGAAGGGGTTTAGGCTTTAGGGCATTCGCACAGGGTTCATTGAAGGGTGCTACAAGGGTTCTACAATTGGGATTTTCGGGTCTCGGCTTTCTTGATCTCTAAATCTTGGGTCCACGAACGAAGAAAGCACAAACATAAAGCGCTGAAAAGCCAGAGCCTAAGGCATCCTGCCGTTGCTACCTTCAGATTTTGCAGACTCCCCTGATTCTGAGTGGGTTTCTTGTTGCTTCTTAAGTAGCAAGGTTTCCACGTCACTCGTGCTTTGGGTTTAGGGGGTAGTGGTAAAAAAAGGTTTCGGGCTATAGGGCTTTTACCGTAAGGTTGCGGCTTTGCGACCCGCATCTTTTCTGCAATTTCCCGACAGCTGTCTGTGTTTGCGACATGGTGGCCTGGCTTTGCACTGACAAAATCAGGTATTGCAGAGAATGCAGATTCCTCAATAGTAGACTTTGTTTGTAGGCTGTATATACGCAAGTAACAGTTAACACTAGAAAGCAAGACGAATAAACTGCAGCAGACAAACACTTCAAAGGAATAAATACAAATATAGGCATATTGGCACGCAGTGATATTCAAGCTGTTGGGTCTGAAGGGTGGTGCGAAGGATGTACAGTGTTTCGAGTGTTTAGGGTGTTTAGGGCTCGAGGGCTTTAGGGCTTCAGGGTTGAGGGCGTTTGTGACAGGTTTAGGGTACTATACGTAGTACCGGGGACCTGATATCAATCTCTTAGGTAGCTCGGAGTTACCGGGTCAAATACCCCCCCCCACCCCCCNCCACCCCCCCGACAAAAAGCGGTAATGGTGCATCCAGGCTTTGCACTCCACAAAACCGAAACGCTAGACCCTACACCCTAAACCCTAAAAGCCTAACGCAAGACCAAGAGCAGGAAGCTCAAGCTCCGATAGGCCCAACTTTTCACGGCTTTGGGACTTGGAGCTTGTGACAAACCCGGGTTCCCAAAGGGTCATATACAGGTTAGTAGAATGTAGGGTTTCTATGGCAGGAGTTACTATATGATGATTTGTTAAAGTATCCCCATAGCAGTACCTGGACCCTTTGGGGGCTTTTTATGTATATTATGTCAGCCCCTGTGAGGACAACACCCTCGGGTACGCGACGCTCCGGGAACAGCAGGTGCTGCCTTTCCCTAGTAGCCCACGTATTCATACAGTAATTACTCCTGGCCCTGAAGTACCGACAGAAGGAGTATTTTAGGACCAACAGGTATATACTCTTTGAGTGCATGGACCCTTCAGGGCTTGGTGGGACCATGACGTGGGGGTTAGCATGCAAGGCTCACGGTTTAGAGTTTAGAGTTGATCCTGAGGCTTTGGATGCGCAGTTACGATCAAATTAGCTAGCCAGTGATGTAACTCAATGCATGCATGAGGACAAGTGTTGACATAGATGTGGCTTCTGCATGTTTTTACATGCCTGCAGGGAATGTGAGTGATGAGTGCATGCGATGTATGTATGCATGTATGTATGCATGCATGTATGTATGTATATGTGCGTATGTGGGTATATGGGTATGTGGTTATGTCGGTACATGGGTATGTGGCTGTGTGTGCATGTGTGTCTGTGTGTATGTACATGTATATGTACATGCAACAGTATAATAGGTAATAGGCGTATATATATATATACATATATATATGTGTGTGTGTGTGTTTGCATATAAAATGCTTATGCATTGTAGTTGTATATGTATATGTATATATGTATATATGTATCTGCATGCACGTAAGTCTGCATTCACTGCGCCCGGACTCTCAAGCTGGAGCTCACTGCTTCGTTTGGCCCCTAGAAGCCCTGACTCAATCCCTTAAGACCCCCAAATTCTCCAGCGGTTCAGCGTTTAGGGTTTTGGCGGCCTAGCGCTTTGGGTTTGAAAAGCCCGCGCATGCCTAAACCCTAAACCCACCCACGCAGAAACAGCCTGAACCGGCAGCCCCCTCATTCGGCTCAACCGAAACCCTGCCCTGAAACACACCTAAAGCCTACCTGTGACCCCAAACCCTACAGAATAGCAGGTGATGACCCCTTAATTAGAAGGTAGAACCCTTAAAACGGTACAAGCTCTACAGGGTCCTTAGAAAGCCTTTCTTGCAACCAGGACCGTGGCAAAAAAGGTCTCGTTGCATCCAGAGAGCCCAATACCCCGCAATTCAAGAATATACCGCAGATCATGGTATGAAGCTCAGGATTTAAGGTATGTTCCTGCTCGAAGGGTTAAACCCCTTAAAATTTCCATATAGAATCACTATTGAACCCACTTCAAGCCCTCAAAATCCCTACACAAAATTTCAGTTTGAAACTCTCGCTGCAGGCTGTGTACTTGGAGGCCTTGGCGCCTGAGAAGCCACGCGAGGGGTAAGCTCTGGCGTGACATCTTCGGAGAGTTGCCACGGCAGTGACACCTTCGGTTTAGGGTTAAGGGTTTAGGGCTTCTTAACGTTTAGGGTTTAGGAGTTTAGGGCCACGGCAGTGTCACCTGAATATAGGGGCCTTAATTAACAAATAGAATAGGGTTTGGGGGCCCATTATACTACATTTATTTAGGCCCCTATATCAACCACCCCCTGTAGAAGAAGAGCAACAATAAGGGTTCGGGGAGGTTTAGGGTTTAGGCGGACTACACTTGAAGAGTTGCCTCAGCGGCGACACCTTCGGTTTAGGGTGTAGGGGTTAGGATGTAGGGTTTAGGCTTTAGGGCTTCTTAACATAGGGGCCCTAATAATTACATTTTGTTTTGTAAAACAACAAGAACACTAAAATGCATTAAAACTTATGTTGACAATCGTATGCACGCTAAAACGATTTTCGTGTTAACCAGATCAATTGCACGCTGCAAAATCATATGAACAATAAGCGCGATGAAGATAACAATCACGACAAGAGTTTTTGAGGTTCAAAACGTCTGAATGCTGTTGACATACAAGGCCATAACCCAGGCAGTCTAGAGGAACTAATGCCATTTGATAATCCACACATAGTGCATACCAAAACCTATTCTAGCCTCTAATAATTTAATTGCCCATAAAAGTATGAGCTGACAGATCCGAAGATCTACAGAGGGAGGTGTAGTTTCGTGGCGGTTTAGGTGTTGTAGGGTTGGTTCCCCTCTGATTTCGGGCCAGACAAGAGTGTAAGAAATGCCCTTCGACGCGTTGTAGGGTTGGTTCCCAGCTGATTTCGGGCCAGACAAGAGTGTAAGAAATGCCCTTCGACGCGCGCTCGGGTTTCGCGTGCGCCGGGCAGCGTGAATCGTGTCCTGTCAGAGGAATTCTCCTTTAATTGGGGGGCCCAAAGCCCACAACCCTAGACACCCTAAACCCTTAAACCCCCGTTATAGGCCCTAATTAACCCTAACCCGAGCTTCTAATTCTGAAATGCATGAAAGCAGCAGCTTCTCTCTCTGTCTCGCTCTCTCTTGCTCGCTCGCTTTCTCTCTCTCTCTCTTGATTGCTCTCTCTCTCTCTCTGCCTCTCTCACACTGTTTCTCTGAAAAAAAGGGGTGAGCCGCAGCCGTAGATAGATCATATGTTACTAGTTTATCCTAGAGGTCCGAATTCCTGAACCCTTACTCGAAATGCTTAATCTGTGAACCTTGGCCCTAGACCCCAAACCCTGCAGCCCTGAATCCCAACGCTATTTAGCTTGTTCTGGAGTATCCTGATTTGTTCATTCGTTTGGATCGGTTCCTCAATAGAACCATAAAGACTGATAATTTGTCTCCTGGATTATGTCAAAGCCCACTTGCTACGAATCCCTCCTTTTGGGCCCCTGAGGATGTCCCGCTGTGATTTCACCTCACTCAAGGAGGTCCTCCGAACCGAGTGCTGCACTACTGAACCGATAAGAACCCTAAACCCTGGACCCTGAACTGTCTTTCATTTGATTTCAGTTTAGGGCTCCGGGTACCTAAATAATTGGCTACTGGCGCATATGGTTAGTAACCGACTGTTTAGGGAACCTGAGCCCTCGGGGTCTGTTTAGGGATCTGGGGTGTGGGGGTTTAGGGTTTAGGGATTTGGGGTGTGGGGGTTAATGGGTTGTGGGGCAAGGCTTGGGGATAAGAGGTTTAAGGAATTAGAGCGTCGTTGTTGTTGATGGCTTGAGTCCTAAACCCTATAGGCCCTAAACCCTAAACCCCAATTCCTCTCTTGCCACGAGATCCGATTTCTGGCTCTCAAACCTCAAACCCCAAACCTGATAAAACTTAGCACTGGACGTGTCTGCACTCGGTCTGTTAACGGCTCGCTACCCGGCCACGTGCAGCGTGCGGGGCGCGTCTCGCGCGGGACCAAGGAAGTGTGATCTGGGTGTTTTGAGCGTACGAAACCTACCCCATTGATTGCTTGTACCCGTACCGGTTACAGGGAAACGAGCCAGTTGATGTACTGTTGATGCTTGACAGTGAGGTGGAGAGATATGCTAGGGTATACGCATGCGATGTCATGGGAAATTACCAATACTATTCCTTGTGGTTCCATGGTTCCTTGATATATTTATACTATACCACCCAAGAAAAAGCCTCTTCTAACTGCTAAATATTGAGACATCTATTGTTAAGATACATGATGCCCATCGGCCCCAAGCCCTCGATCATTCGCACCCGGTGTTGCTTCTTTGGCTTTCAGAGAACCCTAAACCCCAAACCCTGTAAGCACTAAACCCTAAACCCGACATGCCCTGTGATACAGGGGCCTTAAGAAATTAGAGTAGGGTTTTGGTGCCATTATACTATATTTACAATAAGGAATCCCCAAATAGTATTGGTAATTATTACCTTAACCCCAAGTAACCTCCCTTTTTAAGGACTTTTATAAAGAAATCATATTAGGGAACCCTAAAAAGGTAGGTTCCTTAGGGTCTAGATATTTAAGGCCCCTATAGTGTACAATTCCAATGCTCAGGTTTGAAGGCGTCGGGCCAAAACTCGCATACGTTGTCAGTCTCAGAGGCTACTTGAAGGGTCAGGGGACTTAGTAAGTAGGTTATAAGTAGAGCTATAAGTGCCATAAATGGAGTTTCCTTAATTATAACCCTACTTATAACCAACTTACGAAGTCCCCTGCCCCTTCAAGCACCAGAACCCTGGAAGTATGTAGGATCATAGCCTTCTACAGGTCTTGGGCCATTATTTTACTGACTTTGGGGTTTAGGCAAGGGTTCGAGGTTTTTGGAATGTGGATATGGGTGGTTAGCTCCAAGGGCTTGCGGCTTAGGTCTCCCAGGTTTGGGGACAAGGATTTAGGGTCCGAAGCTGTAGCGTTCAGGGCCTAGGCTTGGGGTGCTCGCTTCCCAGACCTTCCGAAATCTCTGAATTAAGCGGAACATGCTTTAAACAATAATAATATTAGGGCCCCGACCATCATGTACAGTCTATTCCTTACCTACGAAAGTATTGGAAGGTCTGGGTTTCTTTCTGTGTTTGAGGATGAGGGTTTGCTCAGAGCCATGGCTTAGCGATCCGAGTTACCATTTAACCTCCTGAGCTTTGTCCTAATCCTAGAGCCCTAACTATACCTAACAGTGAGGTTCATTGGACCCTGAACATGGCCGTGTGTCGGTAGATGCTTCTTAACATCTTCGTAGTACTTACTTCTCCAGTTCCCAACCTTTAAGCTGTTTGGATTCTTATGAGCTGGTAATCTGAAAGGTTAATAGTTTAATGTATTTATGCGGCATTTGGGGAGGCAAGAGTAAGCACAGCTGCGCCACAGTTTTCTTGACTTAGGGTTCTGGTTGAGGGAATTCTAACCTTCCAACCAATACCCATGGCCTGATACCTTGAAGCGTTGCACCCGTAGCATAAACCCTTGACCCCTCAGCCCTAAACAACCGCTTTACTCAGCCAAGGTCTCCGGACAAGCTCCTGCGGAGCGCGCGGGGCAGTGATTGAGGAGCGTTCTTCACCCAAGGGCCTCATGACTGTATCTTTGTCAGAGTGTTTAGGGTCTAGAATCTGGGTTTAGGGCTTCAGTAGTTAATGCAGAGAACCTAAAACCCTAAACCATCAAACCCTAAAACCCTAAACCCTCAACCCTGAAACCCTAAAGCCCTAAACCCGCAAACCCTAAACCCTAGACCCCTAAACCCCTAAACCCCTAAAGCCCTAAACCCCTAAACCCCTAAACCCTCAGCCTAAAACCCTAAACCCCTAAACCCTCAAACCCTAAACCGCTAAACCCTAAACCTAAAACCCTAAACCCCTAAACCCTAAACCCTAAGTTACTTTGAGGCGGGGGACCTGGGCTCGTGTCGAGAGGTGCACCACTCAGGGAGCCGGGGGGGGGCCGTGACCAGGAGCTCTTGCAGTTACTAGTTGTAGTAGTAATAGTTGTATTCAAAGAAGTAGTAGTAGTAGTAGCAGTAGTAGTAGTACTAGTAGTGTTAGTAGGATAATGTAGTTTGTTAGGGTTTGGTTGGGGTTTCTGACTTAGGATTTGCGATGGTTTCGGGAATTTAAACGGGGTTTCTGCATTCGGGTTTATGATTCAGGGATTGTACAGGGGTTTCAATTGGGGTTTCTCAATAATTAGGGCTTAGGGGGCTTACTTGGGATTTCTCACTCCCCGTTTAAGGGTTTTAATTGGGTTTCTTCATTATAATTCTGTTTTTTTTTGGGTTAAGGGGGTCTGATTGGAGTGTCTCAAAACAAGGGTACTTTGCTTGGGCAAGAGTCATGTGTTAGCAACGGCTACGGTCATGACAAAACACTATGAGAAATCTGCGAACCTGTTACTGTATCGTCACAATCCAGGCCAGGAGCGTCTAGGATGACTCTACTATCGCAGCTTGAAGAATTACCTTAACTATTCCATCAGGTTTCTCATTAGAATTAGAAGCATAGCACACAATAACCCAAGCCCTATTCTCCTGAACCCTGAAACCTACCTCCAGTCTCCATTGTAGTTCCGTTTTTGGGTTGTATAACCATCAATTTCAAGTTGGGTATTTAAGCCAAGAGGAACTACACTGGAGACAAACCCTGAGACCTAAACTCGGAACCCTAAACTTAAGCCTATGTTACCTTAAACTACCATACTAAACCTGCTTTTTTGTAGGCTCTGACTATAAACCCTACCAGGCCCTACCATGGAATTATAAGGAACCTACAAAAAAGGCAGGTTGGTACATGTAGTCCTGACGATATTCCGCTTTGGTGGAGCTCTTTGGTCCCCCTCCGCTGCTTCCGAAAGTGGGAGCCTGGGCGTGTCCCAGGGACCTGTGAGAAGCATTGCCAGGGCTCAGAGGGCCCCGTTCGAACGCATATGGGTGGTTGTCAAAATTATGGCCCTTTTTTGGGTACCCTAAATATTAGGTGCCGTTTTATAATAAGGACCCAAAAAGGGACCCATAATTTTGACAACCACCCATATAGAAGCGTGAAAATTGATTATAAGGCCCCCATATTACAGCCCTCACAGCCGATCCCCAAGCCTCAATCCCTAAAGTGGATAGTGTATACCTTCAATGACGAAAAGCTGCAGACCCAGATCCAAAAAACCGACCTTTTCAGACACCATGCTAAGAGGTAGATTTTATCAGCTACAAAACCTGACCACTCCAGCCCTAAACCGTAAATCCCGAACCGTGCAAGCTGAATTCCAAAGTCCGTTAAAGTTATCCTAGGTTGAAAGTAAAAGAAATAATACCTGAACCGGCAAGACCCTGTAAGCTCAACGCTACGGCTTAAACTCTACAAGTTAAGATGTTGGGGTTCTGCGAATGGTGGGTTTCCTGGCGGCAGACATGAAGTACTTCGGAGGGTCCGGCCTTCATGTTCCATCTTGTAGCCTCCCCTAATGCGCTATATATAGGGGCCTTAATAGTAACGAGAATGGGTATTGGGGGTATAGTATAGCTGATCTTAAGTATGATAAGGAAGCCTAGATTCCTGACCTTATAAGCCTTAAACCCTAAACCCTTCATCCTAAACTACCCTAGATTCCTGACCTTATAAGCCCTGAACCCTAAACCTAGATTCCTGACCTTATAAGCCCTAAACCCTAAGCCCTAAACCCTTCATCCTAAACTCCCCTGATTCCTGACCTCATAAGCCCTAAACCCTAAACCCTTCATCCTAAACTAAGCCCTTGCGAAGCACCGAAAGCTCTGGCATGTTGCGCTCCCTCAAGATCGGACGTCTGCTCTGGACGGCTCTGAGGCTTATCGACAAATGCTTTTCTTTATATATATATATATATTTTTTTTCTCGTTCATATAAAACCCAAGAGAATACTTAAAAGCATAATGTTACTATGGTTCTAAGGAGGGTATCGTTTTTGAATCTTAGGGCCTTTGAGTTTAAGGGGTTTAGGCCTTAGGGTTTGGGTTTACCTAGACCCCCCAACTGCCCTCTAATATACGCCAAATGCCTGCCATTAAGGGCCATACGGACTCTATTCATTCATTCTAGTATAGCACTTCAAGGGCTACTCGGACAATTTGGGTCCAAGGGCTTACAGCTAAAGAAAGCCACTGGGCCTGAGCCGAGCACAGTTCGAGAGACCTAGATCGGTGACTCCCGAAACCAGATAGACTCTGGGCGGCCGCATCCGCACCGGGCAAACCAGAAGCCCGTTATGCCTCGCGACACAAAAGCGCCGACGGAGCAGGGAAGTGTCCATGAGCCCACGACCCCTCCATAAGGGAATGGTAAAGGAATACATTTTGATATCAAAAATATACCTGAAATCATATAGGGATCTGCTGTCATTTTGGGGAACATATAATATAGTTAAGGAGTATTAAAATAAGGAAGAAAATCATAATACTAAACAGAATTAGTACTCCTCATTTGGGAAGTGTGGGGGGCTCTCTGGAATTGAGGGCTGAGGGCATGGGGTTCAGCCATTTTTGGCTTTACGGCTTTAGTTTATTGTTGTTTTTTGTGGGGGTTCGGGTTTTGGCTTTAGGATTTCGGCACTTTAAAAACTGTCGGGCTTTCGGGTTTCAGGGTTCAGTTGTTTTAAGTCTTTAGGGTTTAGGGTAGGTCGAGGTTGCCTTCGTGGCCTGCTGTTTAATTACCTGGAAAGCCCAGCAATCTGTTTTCGACGAGTATCATATGCTGATCATATAGATCCCTGCACGCCCTGAAACCGAAGCCGCAAGCCCCAAATCGTAGAGTTGTATGTGTATATATACCTATTGTAGCTATAATACATACATACATGCATGCATGCATGCATACATACATACATACATTCATTCATTCTCTAGACCCCTTGGTACGATAACACGATTACATGTTCGAGGACTGCCTGCAGGGCTTTCGCTTGAACGGCGGAGGATCCTTCCCACAGGATATTATAAAAGCTTCCAAAATTTGTTACCACTATTGTTCCCTATAGCAGGGACCTTGCACTTGCTGCTGCTTCAATGCAAGCTTCAGAGGTCCTTTTGCTTCCACGTAAGCTCCCGTAGGCTTGCTTCCTTGCCCTGATGTTGTAGGGGTTTAGGGTTTGGGGTTTGGTGTTTAGGGTTTAGGGTTTTGGGTTTGGGGTTTAGGGTTTAGAATTCCTTCGAGCTGACCTGCTTGAAGTATGCCGTAATTTAACAGTTCTGGACTGTAGGTGACATCGTCTTATGTTGCCTACATAGGGTTCTTAGTCTACTTCATTATAGTATAGAATACCCAAAACCTTTATACGAATTGCTACGGCCCCTATGTTATAGAACCCTTCTAGTAGGCCTTTTGAAGAAACCCTCGAAATCCCTTCAAAGGAACCCTCTTCCAATTATAACGGGCCCTATCTTACGCCGCAGTGATCCTCCTGATCTGACGGCAGTCCTTCGGTTCATGTAGACCCTGAGTTATTGAATCCCACTTGCTTTAAGGATTTAGTTTAGGGATTTAGGGGTTTAGGGTTTAGTATTTATAAGGGTTTAGGGTTGAGGGCTCAAGGGTCCTGCACGTTCAGCCAAGAAAGTCACTGCGCGGACCCCGCCTGCAGTGCGCCAGTCCCCTGCGTAGGCACCGCTTGCTGCGCCTCTGTTGCTCTCGTTGGGTGCCCGGCGCCTCTCCAACAGAGGCCGTGAAGAATCTGCCAAAACAGCCGTTCGAGTTTAGGGTACATATATATATATATATGTGCCAACTAAGTCCCCTTAGTGATGGGATGTTCTGTAAACGAACTACTACCGGGACTACCGGTTTAAGGAATATTCTGTGTTTTGGTGTTGGAGTCTCTAGTTTTATGGTATAGTATAGGAAGCCGTCAGCAATAGCTTTCTCTCATAGTTCCTATATGATCATAAATTACTATACCCAGAAACCTTATTCTTAATTTCCAGGACCTTCTTTGAACCCTTAAATAGCGGTGTATAGCCTCAAATGGGTCTCATAGGTCGTAGATGGAGCGTCTAGGTTAAGTGCGACGAGGAGACCTTTCGGCGCTTGGCGTGGGGTTAGGGGTTTTGAGGTGTTCATATCAACGATCTCCCGGGTCGTCGTAGCAATTGACGACAGGGCTTTCTGCTGCAACCAACCATAGAGTCGCAGTATGCGTAAAGGAGTCAACATGCAGACCAGACTCATCAGTCTGGATTCCACTCGATACTGTGAACCCATCGACCCGAAACCTTTACCCTAAACCCGAAAGTAACAGACTATAGGGGCTGAAGAGTTACCAATAGTATTTTGGGGGGGCTCCTTATTATAAATTATGGTATAATGGGCCCCAAAACCCTATTCTAATTATTAAGGCCCCTTGACATAGAACCTTAATCATAGCCCCTTTAAAGGAACCCTAGGAAATCCCTTTAAGGAACGGAACCCTATTGAAATCATTAAGGCCCCTATGTTAGCACGGTAAACTCCAGACCCCCGAAGCTCTGAAGATGCTTTGACAGGCAGGCGGGCGGCAAGGCCTGCGCTGACGGGCTGGGCTTCACGTTTACGGTTTACCTAGAGGCTCATACCCTACCCCTGTTTTAGGGCGCCTACTTTTTAAGATAACAGATCCCAACCATAAAACTAGGTATCCTAAAAAAGGGGTAGGGATTGTTCTTAGTAGCTGAGTGTATACACTTTACACTTTTTGGGATAATATCAACCACTATAAAAACCAACAGTGTGCACTTTTTGGGGCTTATGAACTCAGCAACTAAGTTACGGTTCAGGATTAGGCTTCATGCAAGGTTTAGGGTTTATGATTTAGGGTTTAGAGAAGAAGACATTCAGAGTTTAGAGTGTGGGTTTATGAGTTAGGGTTTAGAGAGCAAGACATTTAGAGTTTAGAGTGTGGGGTTCCTTCTCCTGCTGCTGATTGCGGCTGCGACGACTCATATTACTACGTACGAGGACTACCACTGTGACTGCTATTGCTATATACTGCAGTAGTTGCGACTACTTGGAGCGCTTTGTGCTTTTTTTTTGGGCCGTTGAAAGGGTTGAGCGTCTGGGGGGGATCCACCAGGTATAGAGGGCGTTCTACGCAAGCAACTTGGCTTCTAGTGTGCGCCAGCCGCTGCAAATCAAGGTGTCTAGACGATATACCAGCCTCTTGGTCTTACTAAACCCTCTATTCAGCCCTATCTATAGGGTCATGTCCTACCCCTTGTTTAGGGTGCCTACTTTGCTGTATAACAGATCACTATCTGTACCCTAAGAAGGAGCAATTAGGGGTATGACCCTGTGTTAAAGGCCTAAGACCGTGGCCGGAGGATGTGAAACATGTGTGATTGTGTAGATGAGAGGAGTTCCCCTAAACTAAACCCCATAAACCCTAAACCCCTCAAGCCCTAAATGACTATAGGTAGAGTTAAGAATCCTGTTCCGCGGTCTTTGCGCTTGAACTGTAGCCTAAATAAACCGTTTCCTGAGCACTAACGCCCTGAACCCTAAACCTTCGCCGTTCTTGTGGGAGTACTTGCAGTTGCCGCGTATCAGTATATTTGCAACACAGGAGTATTGCCTGTAGGCAGAGTCAGCGACGCAAGCCGCCTCCGCCGTTTTGCCACACATCGCCAGCTGGAACGTGGGCTAGCTCCCGCCAGTGGAGCAGACCACTCCGAACCAGCCGCCAGGACCACGACTTTGCCTGGAGTGCAGCGGCTGCTCCACATCCAGGATTTTCATGTGGAAGCTGTACCACATCCGCCGACACCCCTTCTACTACTTGGCATTCCTGGAGTCGCCGCAGGTTGCCAAGCAGGTGGCAGACACTTCAGCAACTGCAGTCTATACTGCCGCCGAGTCTTGACATTGGTCAGCTAGGATGCCAAACCAATGAACCCTAAATCCTAGTCCTAAGCCTGGAAAAATTTGCAACTCCGAGCCCGAACCCCTGACCTGTAAACCCCAAAGCGCTTAACCTTAAACTGATCTGTTTCAACTGAGCCTTATGCTGATACCCAGACCAGACCCCCGGGAGGATCCCAAAAGTAGATCCCTTAAGGGGGTTCCTATAAAGTACCCTTTAGTAGCTAGGGTCCCAGATTAGGGGATCTACGTTTAGATCCTCCCGGGGGTCTGGGTAGGGACTATGTCGGGTTTAGGGTTTCAGGATTGTTTTGTTTCAGAGTGCAGGTTCGCCCTAGACCCTAAACCCGAAACGGTTTTATTAGGCAGAAGGGACTTGACGGTTCCAGGGTTTAGGGTTGGGTTCCCGGATCAAACAGTCTTTCAGTCTTGGGTTGTCGGGTTGAGGCACCTAGCCTCCAAATTTAAGAGCCTCCGGCTCAAGCCGCCGACCCCGTAGGAGTCAGAGGAAAGGGCGATGCGGTTGACGAGAGAGTTTATTTTGGGGTCCAGGCTGACGCCCGCTGCTACTCTACGAC
>BGNK01004096.1:0-17061 GCA_003297005.1 Symbiodinium sp. clade A Y106
AAAAGGGACTTCCTCAATATCTTGCCAAGGTGTTATGAGAAACTTATCTTCTGATAAGATACTCATCCTATGCGACTCTTTCCGCCGCACGCAGCCATTGCTGGCATCATGTGGAGTTACACTTCACATATCTTGTGCAGTATGCTTTCCTTCTGGAGAGGTAATTGACCATGTGGGCATCTTTTCAAACAGAGATTTGAACGAAGATCCGTTTCCGTTTGCGTTTGTCTGTTTCGTAACAGCTGCCTCCAGGTTTGAGAAGTACAGTTCTCTCAAGTCACATTGTAGCTCAATCACTCCGCTCTTAATTCGCTTGGGCGATAACAGGCTATATNCGTAACAGCTGCCTCCAGGTTTGAGAAGTACAGTTCTCTCAAGTCACATTGTAGCTCAATCACTCCGCTCTTAATTCGCTTGGGCGATAACAGGCTATATAGACTGCCGACTTCACGGCGTGTTTTTAAATTTGTGCCTGGTTGAAACCCTGATGTTACACATCCAGGTGCATTCACTGTGTCACGTATCACTTGCATATATCTATGCCTGTTGCTCAAGGTTCTGGCAGAGTACTGACTACAGCTGTGCGCCTGTAGCAAAAGAGACTCCTGTGTGTCTGTGTTCCTGTACGCTTTGCGAGGGGATACACGCCCAGGTTACATCTCAGGGGGAGGGGGGGGNGTGTCTGTGTTCCTGTACGCTTTGCGAGGGGATACACGCCCAGGTTACATCTCAGGGGGAGGGGGGGGGGGCGGGGGGTTAGGGGCCCGGGACCCGAGAGCACATATAACGATTCAGCACCATCGTTGCAAGTAACCGAGGCCCATGCAGGAGGTACCATACAAAAAGCTGCTCCAGCATGGGTAGTCTACATCAGGCACGCGTCAATACTCATATGTCTCGTGGCCTTACGCACGGCAAAAAATCTGAGTCGTGAATGCCTGGCCGGCTTGGGTCTGCCTCTGCCTCAGCAAGCGGGAGCACTTCGACTTTCAAGATGGGCCATGCGGAAACTTACCAGGTTGCGAACACAAGACGAGGTGACGATGGCGACACCTGGGCAAAACAAACACGGGCCGTAAGCCGTAAAAAATACGAGACCAGAGTCGCTGCGATCCCCAGGTCAGTTGCCTGAAGACCACATCCATGCATAGATGGCCAAACCTAAGTGCAGTGCCTACAGAGACAAGCTGCATATCGAAAGAAATGAGATGACACTCCAAGTACACTGCAGGTGCCCCGGTGGCGAAGGCCTTCGGCCAGAGCTGGCCGTGGGCCTCCGCAGTTCGCAGCAACCCGAGTTTGGTCGCATCCGAAACGTCGGGGCCGTGGCCGTGGCCGTTGCAGGAATCGCCTTAAAGCTCTTTCGCAAAGCAACCCCTTATTCGACAACACCTCTAGTGCTTCGATTGTACAATCGTCTGGTACACGACCTCTGCCCGAGGTCCGTATAGGAAAGAGCCTAGGAATTAAAAGGGAGATGACCGCAGCCTCCCCTACCAACATCTACTCAGAACAAATAGGATATCTTCAAGCGTCATCCCTCGAAACCCGAAAGCAAGGATGGGTCCACGAAAACTGACGCTGATTTGTTGTGCTCCATGTTGCGGCAACTGGCCTAGGACTCTGCTACCCACCTTTCGCAGCCCGTCGGAGTTGTGTCCACATGAACATGTTTCTCCCGCAGTTTCTGGCCGACGTAGCACTCTGCCGACACACATGGCAAGAGACAAAATTGTCGCTTCGCCCTCCCGCGTTAGAGGGTCGGATCTCATTGCTGCTTTCTCTGTTGCTTTAGCTTCGGGTCACATGACACGATAATTAACAATGCAAAAAACGACAAGCACTGGCTCATCCATAGCATCACAGATTGCAAAAAGCTTCTCTTAAGTTCGAAGAATTGAATTAACATTTCCACACACAAGAGGGGGAAACTGCAGGTTTCGTACAGAAAACAAAGTCAATTTAACAGAAACGTCTTCTCCGACGAACAACAAGACTCCTGTCAGCCGAAACTCACCGTTATCTCTCATTGCACTCCATAAGCTTATGTTAAGCGTCCGACTCTGTAGAAGGATCTGATTCGAAACACTGGGGTCAACTAACGCATTCCTCCGCAAAAGACTACCAAGTTCGAAAGAGACGCTCCGGGTCACTGTGGAGGTGCGTTCATGTGTCCTATGTTATTCAGGTTTCTTCGGAGACCTGCCATTCTGGCTATCAACATGAGCCGTGGAGCCAGAAAGACAGTGAGGGTCTTGGCCCTCGCACGCATGGTCACAGTGCTTGAGCTTACCAAATTTCACAACTTGCGGTCGGCGGTGCGTCTTTCACTTGGGGCTCCTGGTTTCGTGCCACAAGGGAAGCTTGCGAGGTCCATCGAGGTCCTTTCGTCGTCGTATCTTGATCTTCCAGAAATAGAGCTCTTGCCATCGCATCTTCACGGGCGTCTGAATCTTGCTGGGACAGGACTGCAAAGTTTGACTTTGCACTGCAGCATCCTTGAGACTTTGAGGCAACATTATCAGGGACAGTGCGTAGAGGGGCAGTGTTCCGAGCACAATCAGAGGTGTGCCTGCCGCAGGCTGGGATGAACTTCGCATTTATCAAACGAGAAAGCTTTGGTAAGGAGTCTGAAGACGAGGGAGAAGCCGCACATCACATCGTTTGAACACCATGAAAGTCAACAGCATAGGTGATAGGAAGAACTTGTAGCCGAAAGGCACAGGCAGCTTTTGAGGAAAGCTCAAGGTGAGAACCTCAATGCAAGCAATTTCACACTTCCCGTTCGTTACACACAAGCTGATATGACCCAATCGGGCCAGCAAAGATCGTTGAGTCGCATTCTTCTTGCATCTTCTTGCCACAAACAAGCCTTGCTTGTCATCAAATTTCATAACTCCGTTTCTCACTGCCTGGAAGCGAATGCTGACGCCGCTCCCCACTGGAAAACTCTAGCACACGCAGGCAAAAGAGAGAGAGAGAGAGAAAGAGACAGAGAGAGAGAGAGAGAGTAAGTGAAGCTGATACTGTCATTGCGAAGTACTGAGCAACCCACTGACATAGCTCACATGCTAAACTTGCTAAACATTCCCGACTCCCGTGCCAAAGAGCTTGAGAGGCACAATCGCCGCAAAAGAACAAGAACAATGTCACGCACCATGTCACGCAACAGATAATGTGCACATGTGTCATGCACGAGCCCAGCTGACGTGCAGCGGTGTGTCTCCTTTTTGAAACGAAAGCAAGGTGAGAGACGCCGCCAGTTGACATCAATCCGCGAAGACCTGCCGCAACCCATGCCGTGCCCTCGCGCACACACATGAACTCACACACACACACGCGCGCACACACGCACACACAAAGACACACTGGCTGACTGCTAGAGGCACTTACGAGAGAACAAACACAGTTGATCAGCTTGGGCCTATAGGCAATCTCTGCTGAAAATCCTGCCCTGCTGGCTGCCTTCAGGACGATGGTGACTAGCGCGCATACCATCATGGGCAGGACAGACAAGTTGCCGGGCATGGTTAAGATCCTCGGCGAAATCAAGCCCATTCCGGAGATGCAGCACCAGCTCCATGCCCATGCCCAGATGCTACAAATTGAGAATGAAATAGACTACACCCGGAAAAGCGGGAATATAGCTCTCACAGTAGCTGGGTCCGGCCATGATGTATGTTGCATTGTTCTCTACGGTCGTGCATGGACATCAGGGATCCCGAGACTCTCCTTCATTCCTTCACCGTCTAACATTTCCCGCCCGATGCTGGCTTTTTGCACAACGTGCTTCAAAAACTCAGCCTACAACCGAACCGAAAAGCCCTACAGCCTTGAAGGCCCCGTCAAAATGTCGTCACGCCACTGTACTGAGAGCTTTAGCTGGGTGTCCGCAACGGGAATGTAGGGAAAATGAAGCTATGGACAAAGGTGATGTCGCGACAAGATTAGTCGCCTGAGACTGGTACCTGCGGCGGAGGAGCAGACCACCGCAAAAACCGGACGGGGCGGAAGCTGCAGCAGCGGTGCAGTGCTTCGCCGGGCTGTAACGGCAGTCGACGGGCACAGGACAGCTAGCCATGTGCTGAAACTGCGCCGATTGCGGAACACGTTGAAATCTGCGATTGTGCCAGATTTCACGGCCAAATCCGATTTGTGCCAAGGCGATTCGCGCAGATGCAGGATTACATGATGTAGTTCTAGCATGGAATAGTCTAGTGATCGGATGCACCAGCTGGAAACCCCCAGATGTTATTCTGGGTTGCCTTCATGAATTCCCTGAAGATCGTGTGCAAGAGCAACCGAATCTCGCTAAGGTCAGCATGGATGATCTGGGCATGAGATGCGCTGGGAACCGGATGTTACCAAGCCACCTGGCGTGGATGATCTGGTGATCGGACGAACAAAAAACCGGGTGTCATGGGCTTGCTGGGTGTATTGGATAGAGAGCAGGCACTTTTCGCGTGCCCAATGTATTTCCGACGTCGCCGTCTGGCCTATACTCGTCGAAGTCTGTCTCTCTTCAATGTTGCAACTCCTGCAAGCCAGGAAACTACAACATGCAAATGTATATCTTGTCACTATCCAAAGCTGCACAAAGCTTCAACAGAGACCAGAACGAAAGCTGAAAACCAACTTGTGCGTTCTGCACAAAAGATTTTCTGGAATTAATTTAAAAGCCCTACTGACGGTGGATTGCTGCGCTGATTGCACCCATCCAATCAGCTACTAAAATACAACCTAACCAAAACGGCTGCACTTGCTTCGGCATGGCCGTGAATGATTATGACCTTTAGCCTTTGTTTTGTGATGTCTGCGATTCACACCATGGCAACAATACGTTCCGTAAAGTCAAGGGCCGTTTGAAATCTAGGGATGTTGCTCATGATGTGTGTTGTAAAGAGGGCAATCGACGATGATGCTGAAAACTTGGCATGCAGAGCAGCTCAGTGTCTGCTTCACTTGCGGGCAAATGCAGAACACAATACGGTGACAATGCGCATAAAAAAGGCGATTTAGCTCTTGTGGGGAAGGACTTTTAAGACCTGATTGGATTTCCAGCGCCATTCAAGGGACATGCCAGCTGGCTGTGCATTTTTGCTGTGTGTTCTGAATGTGTCGAGAAGAGCACCGACATCCCTGGCACTTTGCTACAGCGGTGGCCAGTAGGAGAGTTCTTCAAATGGGGTGGCTTTTCCATTTTGTTGGAGCGGGCACACAATAAATACGCAGATCTGAGAAAGTGCGTGCAATTCACTGAACGCACGGAAGGACGCCCCAAAGAACGGCAGCAGAGCAGCTTGGTAGCTTTCTCAATATCGGTTGAGCAGGCACGCAAATCCGAGAAAGTGCGAATAAAACACTGAATAGGGAAGTAGAGAAAGGACACTCTAACGTGACTTGCACCGAACACACACGTCCCGCCGCAATCGTCGACACCAATCCACTTTATCAAATGACTGGCAAGCAGTCAGGATGTGAGGGATTGAACCGGGGAAGGCCAGCTCACGAACAATCGTCCTCGACGTAAGGAAACTTAGGCACCGTTTTGTCTTGTGCTCATAGTTAACATAACTACAAGCCCATGGCACAGACTCCTGCGAATAACTTTCCCTGTGCAACAATTCAAGATACAATGCCCAACTTCTGCAACGACGGCGCACAGCTGTTAACAAAGAAAGTTAGGATCTCTTCGATCACTGTGAATCGCATGAATATGCACAAGCTACAGCCGCGGCACCCGAGGGCGAGGGCCACGCTGAACCTTTCAGAAAGCCATGTAGCATCATGGAATGTCAAATCCTACCCTCGCACGAGGTGGTGTTACTTCTTACAGCGAACGGTTCTGACAACCAGAAATGTCGCTGTTCGCTCCTGCATGCTTGGAGCATGAGCTTCTAAGGAAATGACATGTGACCTGCTCTGTTGGTAGTAATGCACGATACCGGCCCAAGCTCGCAAATCGTAGCGACGAGTGATAAAGCATTGTTGTCAACTTGGTGCATGCGAGAGACATCATCATCGACTTGGCCGTCTCCTCATCCTGATCACCTTGTACATGCAGTGCAGTCCGGCTTCATGCAGAGAAAGGACGGAGCCGTCAGCTGTTTACAGAGAAACTGCGAACGCCTTCTACTTGTTTTCTGCAGCGATGGTGCGTTAGCTACGAAGGTCTCGGCCGAAGCCGGAAGAGGTTGCGTCGTGTTCACCCCCTCAATCATACATGTCTGGAAACTGCTGTGGGTGGAATCATTGTGCAAGGTGGCTCTGTTCTTGCTCTAGTTGCTTTCATGGAGATCGTGGCAGCGAAAACTCTCAGCCGTTGTGTGGCAAGAGAACGCAAAAAAAAGCCACTCTCTGCAAAGAAACTTAAGTGAACATCTTATCAGAATCGAGTGGCTGAGCAACTCTTGTCTGTGAATTCGAACACAGAGCCACAGCGACTGTGGAAGCACAAAGATGGTTGCAGCCACACCATGGCACCTGAAACATGATCGTGAGGAGGCACATGCGTCATGTCAGCTTTCATTCGCATTGGGGACATGACATTAGCAACTTTGACAATTGGATCACACTGTGCAGCTGTGCACCCGAATGTCACGCCCAAAAGGAGGGCAAGCACGTGGGCTCCCATCAGCAGGCCATAGTAGTACACCAGCGACGCCTTGTCAGGCGCAACGAAGCTTCACACTGCAACTCACAAAAACAGTTTACTCAACATTGTTGCATATGCAGAGCCAATGGAACCGAACCACGGCAAGATGTCCCAAATGGTTCCGCTATCTGGTAAGCAGAATAAGCTGTACAACTCCGGGGAGACTTGTTGGGCTCCCTTTTTCCAGAGAAATTCGTGATTCTGTAGGTCTGCGCAACAACGCACCGCCTCGCCTTGGGGCCCAGCAGGATGGCCACAGTTCTCGAGCCTTGCAAGACCATAAACTGTTGCAAGCTGCAAGATGCAAAGCAGAGCATCCCATCTTTGCGCAACTGATTTGATCTGTCCGGCGGTATGGCCGGTGTCTGGGCAAGCGAAGCTGCTTTGCAGGTTCGGGGCATTGAATCAAACGGGGGCATATGTGTCGATGCCGGAAGGCAAACACCGCAACAGCAACAGAACAGCAGCGCAGTGCAGGGAAAAACCGACAAAAACGGCCCAAGGCCCGGCCCATCTGTGCCTCTGACATTCAACGAAAGCCCAGGGAAAGCACACTTGTGTCAGATGTGCTCTTGTTCTGGGCCATAGGTCAGCAGAGGCACAAGCGAATGTGCAACTGCTGTGCAATAAAAGGGGCAGTAACACCAGCTAAGGCAGCTAAGGGAAGTAGACTGACGATTGGGGTTGCCCCACTTCTGCCAGCCGGTTCTGCAAATGGCGGAAAAGGCAGCACAGCACAGGTGCTGCCAATGAGCCAACCGAATGTCGCGTCTCGCTTACTACATTATCAGAGAACACTCACAGAGAGGTCACCAGGCCTGCTTAGGCCTCAGACAACAAGTTCTGATAACGGCAGACGGGCAGGCTCAACCTTTGCAGTCCAGCATAACTAACATTTTGGGAACAGCATGAAGCTGCAGGCAAGCATCCCGGACAAGGTCCTGTACCAGGCTGTCGGGGCCAGTCCTGCGATGGGGGTGCAGGGGAATCCACTTCCTACGACGTGAAGGTCCGGTAGGTCACGAAACCTTAAATCTAGACTCTAGACTGCAAGGACGTTGCTGTGAAAACTTGCGCGTGGAACGTGGTGTCCTCCACGAATCCCCCGGTACGGGTTGCGCCGTTTATCGTCAATGTAGTCACGCCAATTGGAAAGCGATCCAGAACCATTCCTCGAGTGCTATGCTCTTGGACCAGAGGGCTCGCACTGTTAAGTTCACGACATAGGATCCACAGCTTGAGCACCTCCCTGGACTCGAGAGCCCTACTTCAGACAGGTGATGCGAGGGAGTGAGGGAGCGGAGTATCCCTTGCTAAGAGATGCACATGGGACTTCAGTGTCGTGCGGATGGCAGCAATATTGATGAGTCAGGCTGGGCACGGAGGGGCGAGACGGCCGGATTGGCGTGGCCCCGGTCAAGACAGGGTCACCAAATTAAGCATCAACGTGTTCATCGCTGGACTCGCTAGACACACAACATCATGTCACGGCCAAGTTGTCCTGACGAGTCGCCGAAGACAGGAGCGGTATAACGACAATACCAAATTCTTAAAGCAACACAGAGGATCAGAGGCCACCAAAGCCTTCTTCTGGTTCCCCCCCCTCGTTGCCCATGGGATGCACCATTTGCTGTGGCAACGGGATAAGGTTGATAAAGTACCCAGACCTTTTCTTAACACCCAAGAAGACTTGCATGAGCTAAGCCAGCTAAGCAGCAAGTTCTCGCCTGATGGCACCTAAGCAGATAAGCAGCATCTGCATGGGCCCCTGGACTTTGAGCCGGCGAGCAACAGCTCTGAGTCTCTGGCGGGGGGTCGTGGGTGCTTGGCACTCGGACGAATCAGCGCCAAGGTCTCTTCTCGGCTGGGCCTCCCGCCATGTGCAATGACCGCAATAAAGTCTTGCTGAACCCAGGGGCGCTGCAAGCGGCGGAGATGCGGGCAGCTCGCCTGGGATATTGGAATCTGCGAAGATGTGACCAGTAATGACTAGGAGATATTAGGAGCATGCAGCTGGAATCTGGGACGTTTAATTCTCACTTGTTGCAGGCCTTTTGCCGTTTAGCTCCTTGGATGATGCTCGCAAGCCGTCTGTGCAGCTGCGGCGCTGCAGATGGGCTTCGTGGCTCCGAGGCGGAGTGACTGCCAACTGAACCACTTGAAAATTTGGACCTTAGCATGCGTGCTCGGGGTGATCCGCATCCCCTTCAGCTGCGCTAAGCTCCTGTCACAGCCAGCTGCCAGCGAATGTTCTGGGGTCACCGCTTGAAGAGGCGCTTGTGTTTGGGTAACTGTCAACGAGAGCTTTCCCAATGTCAATCATCTTGAATGTGGACATGTGTTACTGGAGGTGTGTGAGGTGCACAAAGACATGAACGGACAAACGAAGATCTAGAACTGTCTACCAACATCGGACAATTACATCAATTCAACGCCTAGCCACACCCGCCTTCGTCTCCAGCTGGCCAGGATCACTCTTGGGGGTATCATCCCATCCAAGACCTTGGATTGCCGAGTCTTTGAGATGTGGTCACTGCGCCAACATCTTGCCGCTGCTAGGCCCTGGCTACACGAAACTGAAAAATCAGGCTGGGAAATGCTCGGAGGCCGAAACCCGTCGAGGAGTGATCGCATTGCACGAATGGCTGGCAAGTCCTTACCTGAAATCTGGGGCTTGCCAGTCCCAACCCCTCATAACGGCTGCAGGCCCTGGGACCCAGAGCAAGCCAAAGGCCATAAACCGCTTGACGAGTTTCTTCGTCGAGCCTATTAGCCTTGTCAAGAAAAACCTAGTTTGGGTGCTGAATCCTGAGGGCACTTGAAACAGCTGGCTTTCGCTTTTCTTCGGAAGAGACCTGGTATTTTGGCAACCCATTCCTGCAGCTCTTCGCCTTCACGACTTACTACCACCTATCACGTGCTTTGGCCACGCCAGGTTCCAGAGAGCATAGGGCAGGGAGCCCAAGAACAAGAGCCTGCGGCCTAGTGTGGCTTCGGATGGAGGGTCAGGAGTTCATTCTTTAGTCAAAGCTTCACACTCCAAATTCTGTTCACACTGCTGTCATATAAGAATTCTACAGGTGATTACCCAAACAGCGGGGTAACAAAATGAGGTTCTAAGCCAGTAGCAAAGAGGTCTTGGTAAGCGTGTTTGGGAGGCGCCCCCTCGGCCTCCTCTTAAGGCGGGGAACGACTGTCGGTATATTTCGGGATGATGCCTTGAAGCATTTTGGCTGGAGCCCGGGAATCCTCCTGAATTTCGCCGTGCTCCCGAATCCCGAAGGTACTTTGGGTGTAGCCTTCCGGCCATGCATGTGAATTTGGGGAACTGCACTTGGGCTGTGTCCTGATGGTCTCAGGGTGGTCTTCCGGTGGTCTCCCGGCTGTCGTGCTCGCCTGGTCGTTATGGTCATGGCGGTGGTCCGGTGATCACCGTCAAGTCGCGGTGGTGCTCGTTCAGTGTGTGGATCTACGCGGGCATCATGCGTGTTAATTCGCCGTGGGGGATCTCTCCGCACAGTTTTTGGATTGCTGCGCCCCCTCGTTTGAAACTCGACAGAATTTGCCAACTTCATACTTGAACTGCCTTCTTTCGCATCCGGCGGGGCGAGTCCAGCCTGGCCCACCTGGCCTTTCCTCGCCTTGCGCCGAGTCCGAGTCCGGCACGGCATTCGAACTTTGTGGATCGTGGAGCTGTGTGCACAAACCTGCCGAAGCTCTGCGTCTCAGCGACTTCACTAGCACTAGCGACCTGATGCACGCAACATAAGTTGACAGCGCTCCCTGTCCTCGCAGTGGCGACGTCGGCTGAGTAGATGTAGCTCGACGGATCCATGCGCATGGGATGCATGTCCGTTGGCTTGTTAAGTCAGTTTCTCGAAGCTGTTAGAACGATGTGCTGTGAAGATATGTCAGTCTGACCTGGGCGCTATCTGTTCCTGCGATGCGCTGAATGATCCCAAGCCTAGCTCCAACATCCATGAACAACTTCAAAACATGCCGCTGCAAACCGTCGCAACATTCCACCTCCTCGTCTGTCCACTTCCATATCTCTGTAGTTGTTTGCATGCAAGATGCCCACGACCTGAGCAGGAACATGAGACGAAGGCCTTACTTACACAACAGCAAAGCCGAGGCTCGCGCATACAAAGATGCCTCACCCAGGTTGACCCAAAGCACGCAGTGCCACAAGTGGGGGTCCAGGTTTTTTGGTGTGTTTTTTATGGTTCTTTCTGGGTATTTTTATGGTTTCCTGGCATGGATTGTAGAGAACCTGTAAGAGTCTCACAGAGGGGCCTGATTTGGGTTTTTCTGGCTGTGTTTTATGGTTTTCTGGGAGAGAACCTGCACAAGTAAGAGTCAGTATGAGTCAGTGCTGGCCGACGTGGCAGTGCATCGCCAAAGGCTCTTTACAAAACGAGGAAAGGAGAGGCCTGCTGTTGCCGTTGCATGTGCTGCTGCAGCCGCTGCCGCAGCCGCTGCTGCTGCNTTGCCATGCTGCCCTTTTCAAACTTCCGGTGGATCACCTGTCTTAAACCCGCCCTTCGTCTGGCAGAATTGCCTCCACGCACGGACAGACAAATAAATGCTTGCAGGAATGCGTCACGGAACGTCTTAGAACGAAAATATTGCTAGCACCCAATGTTCTGCTAAGCAAGACCCAAGGGCTGAATCTCTTGGATTTGAGCTGAAGCTTCCAAACCCTTGACAGCGAGCTTCTCGTGAAACCAATCATTTTGCTACCTTCAACGACTGGATGATCATGACGGTTTCTTTGTGGTCGAAAATCATGAAACTTTCTGCATGCGATCCACTTTGTAAGCATGGTTTCTTTGCTGTTGCTGCGGGGGGGAGGGTCTTTGGCTGTCGCTGTTTTTTTGCTGTTTCTGCGGGAGGCGGGGGGAGGGGTTTTGTTTTTTGCTGATGCTGCAAAGCGGGGTTGATGTTTTTGGCTGTTGCTGCGTGGGAGGGTGTTTCTTTTGCTGTTGGTTGGGGGCCCTGCCCCATTTGCAAACCCAATGTACGTATGATTATGTATGCATCACGTTCATATGGATTCTGTTTTTGCTGGCAGGATGATGTTTGAAGCGGGCTTGCGCGGTTTAGCAAAGTGGGGACCCCCCTCTTTGCAGATACAATGCGTCTATGAATCGGCTCTGGAATACTTGAAAACTTCAAGAAGAAGTATAAAGCGGGGGGTTGGAGCCCCCCCATTTGCAAACGCAATTGCAAGAGGACAGGCGGTTCATCACATCTTAAACACGCGCCCTCATTTGGCGATTGGGGTTCACCATAGATGAAACCACATATCTTAGACACGCCACCCTATTTGGTAATTAATTCCGGTCCACCATATATCTTTAACACGCCCCCCTCATTCGGCGATAACCGTCCACCATATATCCTAAACACGCCCCCCTTTTTTGGCTATAATGACTCATCATATATCTTAAACACGCGCCCGCATTCGGCGATAACCTTTCACCATATACCTTAAAACAGGCCCCCTCTTTTGGTGATAACGGCTCATCATATATCTTAATAAACACACCCCCTCATTCGGCGATTCCGGTTCACCAGATATCTTTAACACGCGCTCACATTCGGCGATAACGATTCACCTGCCGGTTCATCATATATCTTAAACACGCCCCCTGTTTTGCCGAATCGATTCATCATATATCTCAAACACGCCCCCTTATTTGGCGATTCCGGTACCCCACATATCTAAAGTTGGCGATTTCGGCTCATCCTATATCTTAAACACCCCCCGCCCCCTCATTTGGTATCTTGAACCATATATCTGAAGAACGCCCCTGATTTGGTAGTTCCGGTTCACCATATATCTAAAGCACGCCCCCTTATTTGGTAATTCCGGGTCATCCTGTATCNCTTGAACCATATATCTGAAGAACGCCCCTGATTTGGTAGTTCCGGTTCACCATATATCTAAAGCACGCCCCCTTATTTGGTAATTCCGGGTCATCCTGTATCTTGAACGTGCCCCTCTCAATTGGCGATAACGGTTCAACATACATGTTAAACACGCCCCTCATTTAGCGATAACGGTTCATGATATGTGTTAAACAACCCCCCCCTCATGTGGCGATTCCGGTTCAAAACAAATCATGTATATCTGAGGCACACCCCCTTGTTTGGTAATTTCGGTTCACCATATACGTCTTTCACACCCCCTCGTTCGGCGAAAACAGTTCACTATATATCTTAGCTTGCGCGGACCAACCATAAAGCTGGGGGTGGGCGCCTAGGCCGGGCTGTGAACAGTCTCATAAGAGTTATGCGCTTGACTTGCTACGACCAATCGCGCATGGCCAGAAAGCGCTCTTCATGGTACGACGTTCGCTAAAGCACAACGGGGCTTAAGAAAGGGGGGGGTTGGGGGGGGGGGNCCCCCCCCCCCCCCCCCCCCCCGCATGTGCAAACGCAATTGCGCGAGGACCGGCGGTTCATCACCTCTTAAGCACGCGCCCTCACTTTGCGATTCCGGTTCACCATAGATTATGCCACATATCTTAGACACCCCCCCTATTTGGTAATTCCTGCCCACCATATATCTTTAACACGCCCCCTCATTCGGCGATAACCGCCCACCATATATCTTAAACACGCCCCTTTTTGGTGATAACGGCTCATCATATATCTTAAACATGCGCCCTCATTCGGCGATTCCGCTTCGCCAGATATCTTTAACACGCGCCGCATTCGGCCATAACGATTCACCATATATCTTGAAATACTAATTCCGTTGAGCACTTTCGGGAAATTGTGGCGTGCAGCGCCGTGGCTCATAGCACGAAACATTGCACTTTCAGGTGACACAAAGCTGCGAGCATGGAAGTGTGATCGAGCAGAGTACCATCCATGACCATTGGTGCTTTGCGGACCCAGGCTGTGAAATTTCGAGGGTACTGCAAAATGTCATTGGACATGTACCAGATGGACGACTTTCGTTGTTCGTCAATGGCTTCGTCAATTCGTCAATGGCTTGAGGTCGTCAGTTCGTCAATGGTAAGATTGGGGTCCCTCTTAAAGTTCGTCAATGATTGACGAACTGTTTTATGCCGTTGACGAACTTACAAATTCATTGACGAACTCAGCGTGCGCCGTCAGAAAAGGCAAAGTGCACAATCTTTTTCTGTGTATAATCCATCGGCTTCGCCAGTCTCTGCATCCCAATTCCCACTCTCTTCAGCAGAAAACCAAAGGATTCGACTTCTGAAGGACATTTATAACCTTGAACGGGGACGGCAGCAAGNTCTCTGCATCCCAATTCCCACTCTCTTCAGCAGAAAACCAAAGGATTCGACTTCTGAAGGACATTTATAACCTTGAACGGGGACGGCAGCAAGCGCCTCGAACGGCCAATCATCACCCGCAACCCTGAAACCTGCTCAACGGAAACAGCATCTTGAAAACCCCCTCTTTTGGTGATAACGGCTCATCATATATCGTAAACACGCGCCCTGATTCGGCGATTCCGGTTCATCATGGTTCATCATATATCTTAAACACACCCCCTCTTTTGATATCTTAAACACGCCCCCTCTTTTGCCGATTTCGATGCATCATATTCATTTATATCTCAAACACGCCCCCTCATTTGGCGATGTCTCATAAGAGTTATGCGCTTGACTTGCTACGACCATCGCGAATGGCCAAATAGCGTTCTTGATGGTACGACGATCGCTGAAGCACAACGGGGCTTAAGAGCACCCCCCCCCCCATTTGCAAACGCAATTGCGAGACGACCGGCGGTTCATCACATCTGAAGCACGCGCCCTCATTTGGCGATTCCGGTTCACCATAGATTATGCGACATATCTTAGACACGTCCCCCTATTTGGTAATTCCGGTTCACCATATATCTGTAACACACCCCCTCATTCGGCGATGACCGTTCACCATATATCTTAAACACGCCCCTCTCGTGGTGATAACGGCTCATCATATTTGAATTTGGTCGGACTTTTCCCCGAAACTGCGTTGCTGTTCTGTTGACTCAAGGGCCCTATGGCAGCGGTAAAACAGCTATACATATCACGGTCATGGCATGCAGCACTCACAAGTTAAGTAGGATTCACACTCAACCTGTTCTCATGCCGTGATAGNAGCTATACATATCACGGTCATGGCATGCAGCACTCACAAGTTAAGTAGGATTCACACTCAACCTGTTCTCATGCCGTGATAGGAAAACAAACGATGAATTAGCCACAAGAGGTACAACAGTGGGTTGTCCCATAGCTAGTGGCATCTGCAGCCTACTCAGCTACATAGGTACACTCTCAAGGTGTCCAAGGTGTAGCGTCTGCAAACTACAGTTCTACAGCTTAGCGCGGCTCACTCTGTACATGCCTGATTCGATTACCTTGATTATGAAATCAGGCTTCATCGATTTCGTGAGACAATCGGCCGCTTGAGTTGCGGTGTCGATCCAGTCTACCCTGTCGCCTCCACAAGGGTAGGCCTTGCAGCTTCTCTCTCCTACGTCGGTAAAGACAGACTGACGCAAGGCGCTCAGTTCTATTTGAAGGCGCTTGTCCTGAACCCGAGAAGGGGTGTCAGTATTCAGGTGATTCGATAGGCTCCTGCAATCGGTCAGGCAGACGTGCGGGACTCGCATCCTCGCACGGAGGTCCCAATCGGCTCCCTTGCTGCCGTTGCCGTACAGCTCGGCGAGCGCAGCGCGAATTCGATCACCAGTCTTTTGGGCGCTCTGGAGTGCATACGTCTCCGCTTGTAGTGTTGCTCTGCATACACGTTTTATCGTGGTAGACGAAAACGACACAACCATGACATCATACTCACTACATGACGGATCAGTGGGCTGGAGCTAGAAAGTGGATTCGTCCTCGCTGTGAACGATCCTTGGATTCTCCTGCAAAACTGGCGTCTGACGCGGTCAGTACGCCCAGATTCTCAAAGTCAAAAGGTCCGTTTCGGTACCTTAGCTTGAGGGTCTTTCCCTTCAGGGCNCCTGCAAAACTGGCGTCTGACGCGGTCAGTACGCCCAGATTCTCAAAGTCAAAAGGTCCGTTTCGGTACCTTAGCTTGAGGGTCTTTCCCTTCAGGGCTATCTCCAGCACCTTGTTTGCTTCGTGCAAGGTCGCGACTGTTGCTCCCTTTATCGAGCTCTGAAGCTTCGATACACGATACAGTATATCTGGCCTTGCTTGCCTAGATATCCAAGACAGGCTACCAACCACGGATCGGAGNGTCGCGACTGTTGCTCCCTTTATCGAGCTCTGAAGCTTCGATACACGATACAGTATATCTGGCCTTGCTTGCCTAGATATCCAAGACAGGCTACCAACCACGGATCGGAGCTGGCGCTCGTCACCTCGGTCGATGGGATCCGAGTGTTTCCTATTTGATTTGACTTCAATATAGTGGATCTTGTTCGTGTTGTCTGTAACATCGATCACGACGTCATTGTCCACCTTGTCAAATTGTTTCCCGCAGAAGCGTAGTCTACCAGACTCGCGGCGNGATGCCCATAGAAAGTCATCGACATGGGTTGTGAGCACACAGGTAACTTCCCTGTTGTGACGGTGGAAGTAGAAGGCTGGGAAAATCCTGCTCACTTCGAAGCCGGCATCCCGTGCTTCTCTGTCGACCTTCCTCCAGAAACCTCGACCGCTATCACAGAGTCCGTATACTGGTACTCTGATTAGTAGAATCGCTTCCGGGTCTACCCCTGGAAGACCTCCAGTGGGTTGACGCATCAATACCACTCTGTCGATAGGTTCGGCTTGAAAGTAGGCGTTGCGGATGTCCGACGACTCTACGGGAACTCCGTTAGAGGCTGCGAAAGCGGACACCAAAGCGTGTGTCTCTAAATCTGATGTAGGAGCATCTGTCCTTACATCCGCGGAATCTTCGAAATTTCCGCATGACACGAGCCTAGACTTGAACTCGGGATCATAGTCTGGTTTGAGGCGCTCATGGACGTTCTTAATTGTATCTACCCATTTTGATGGAATAGGTACATGGCCTGCATCCAAAAGCTCCTTAAGCGGTTGGCCTTTCAGCGGTATTGCCGCTTGAAAATCCTCGTACTTCTTCCATTCCTTGCCTCTGGAACCGTCGATGCGAAGTCGTACGGCCGGTGTGCAATCCCAGTATTTTAAGGCCTCCGGAAGGTCNTCAACCTGTTCTTTCGTAGAAAGACGGTTTGACCAAAAACCCTTGAGTTTCTTACGAATACTCAAGTTGGCTTCTTCTTCGACTCTGCGTTGTTCGAAGGTAGCACGAATGGATGCCGGGAGGTCATCCAACAATTCGTTGCGACTCGACCTCCTACTGGGAGTCCTTTCAGCGTCAGGCTCGAGAACGCTAGTTCTTCGAGATCTCGCTGCGACTGCAGGTGGAGGTGACCTTGATCT
>BGNK01004096.1:17162-37790 GCA_003297005.1 Symbiodinium sp. clade A Y106
CTCGCAAGTCCTCGAAGTTTTGCCAGACGTTTCCACGTGTGAGACCGTCCGGTAGGATCGGTTCACCCTGCAAAACAGCTTGTGCTAGGGCCTCGGCATCTTGTGCCGGACGCAAGTTCTGTGCAGACACTCGAACTGGTACGTTTTGGCAGAGTACCCATACGCTTTCGTTGTGAGTACCCTCAAAGCCTATAACCCTAGATGCGGTAGACCATTCTGTCTTACCGGTCTTATCGCGCCTAAAGCAGACCNCTTTCGTTGTGAGTACCCTCAAAGCCTATAACCCTAGATGCGGTAGACCATTCTGTCTTACCGGTCTTATCGCGCCTAAAGCAGACCACGTCTCCGATTGAGTACGTGTACGGTAGTGGTTTAGCATTCCGAAGAAGTGCTCTCTGGACGCGTTTGGACGTGTCCAGATGCGTGAAAGCCTTCTTCGCTTCCTCGCGCGCCTTGCGCAATAATGCGAAGCGGCTCTCAGGATCCACTTGGTCCTCGAAGGATCGAAGGTCTGATCCGTTATTCTCCTCCATAAAGGATGGAGGGCCGCACGGGGTCTTACCAAGTACCCACTGTGATGGCGAATATCCCCCGTGCCGAAGCATCGAGTTCTTGGTGAGGCAACACTCATCCAAGACAGCTTGAAGTTGACCTGGCCCAACCGGCTGGGTTTGGGCCACAACCTTCCTCGCCATCGCCTTTAGCGCACCACCGTGTCGCTCCACTCTCCCGATGGCTTCAGGAGTTTCCAGGGGAGCGTGTGACACCTGGATTCCACGCGCTGCACAAAACTGTGCTAGCACACCTCGGTCCTCGGTCGCACCGTAGGACGGTTGGCAATCCTGCCCAACAGGTCCATCGCCGCTGGATGGCCTCAAGGCATCGCGCTGATGATGGTAGTCCGTCGCCTTCGCGTACGATCTCAGTCAGCTGAAAGCACGTTCCTAAACACACTAAGTTCAAAACCTGATACTTATCCCCTCTGGCATCTAAGCTCTCAAACACATCAATACCCAAGGCATGATTGAATGGGTACCGTTCCGGTAGGGATACAGTATGTGCATTGCGACGGGGCTGTGCATCTTCACACTGATTGCACCTATGGAAATTTGCTGCGTCGATATAGCTGTTATCGATCTTAGCTGTTCGCAAGAGGTTTATTAGAGCCTTCTTGGGACAGTGGCCGAATTGTCTATGCAGCCGTCGAATCGCGACCCTGATGCGTTGAGGGACTGCCCTCCATTTGGCACGACGTCCGGACTCCTCTAGAGGTAGTCCTGGAGTGTCGACCTCTGTGATGGCCTCTTCGGATGGGTCCATCAACGCGAAATCCTGTGGTGATTCGATCTGGTCGAATGTCCCTCCATCACCGTTCTCGGTTGATGGGAATGCTGCCTGCGCAATCAGTGAAGTAGCCTCTTGATTCTCCGCAGTCTGGCGAACCCAAGTAACGAATTCTTGAGCAAAGACGTCGTCGAAGCTTAATGGTGGTCTATAGGGGTAACCATGAGTACACCATCCCTCGAAATCGTCTTGCAATCCCTGATCGTTACTGTAGAAGGATATATCGCCTATACCAAACAAAGGTTGCATTGGTACACTAGCCTCCGCCCATCGAGATGTTGTTGCATCATCCACTAAGAGGTATGATGCACCAGATAANGAAGGATATATCGCCTATACCAAACAAAGGTTGCATTGGTACACTAGCCTCCGCCCATCGAGATGTTGTTGCATCATCCACTAAGAGGTATGATGCACCAGATAACTCGCAGTGGCTAACTACTTCGTCTATGAGATCAGAATGATTAAGGCCATCTATGGGGTCCTTATACCGAATTGCAACCACAATTATGCTTGGTCCTATACCCTGCATCTCCTTCCTGGCTCCAGTCGGAGTCCAGTCGCCGGTGGCATTCGCGCCAACGTCAATGCACTGGAACATGGGTTCCTGGAAGTGCTTGGTATCGTTGGTGAAGATGAGGACATGCTTAGGACCAATTGTGGTTCCTATGCAAGCTACATTAAGAAGGTGCTTCAGGGCCATATCATGATCCCTTAGCTGGTTGATACCTTTGGTTACCAACTTCTTGCGTGCTTTGCTCAAAACCGCCATTGAAGCTACCCGATCAAACCCAGGGCTTGAAGGATCTTCCGATGATATCACCAAATCAGCATCAGTGGCAGCATCAGCATCACCTTCCTTCTTCTTTGGGCCTCATGAACCTCAAAGGAATTGGCAACCTCAAAGGAACTAGCAACCTCAAAGGAACTAGCAGGTTCTACTGGCTCGGCTAGAGGCTGCGGGGGTTGAGGCTTACGCTTCGTAGCAATCCNTCAAAGGAACTAGCAGGTTCTACTGGCTCGGCTAGAGGCTGCGGGGGTTGAGGCTTACGCTTCGTAGCAATCCCGGGGCCTGGCTTGAGGACTAAAGGCTCTTCTACCTTAGAATCCACAAAGACCGGAACTGCAGGCAGCCGCCCCCCTGTGTATGCGCCAAAAGCGGTGCGCTTCTTGCTCTGTCCCTCGGGCTGTCGCTCTCCTCTGTAGGTAGAGCGCGGGTGCATTGCCCCAGCTACCCGCAAAGAGGGTCGAGCCAGTATCAAGTACTTGTTCTCGCCCTTGGTCTCTGCGTCCTCCGTAAAGGACACGCGGCCGTCATCGGCACGTCGCGTAGGAGGATCGTAATCTCTCCTCGCTTAAACAGAAGCACTGTTTTACGCCACTGGTCGAGCGAGTAGTCGTACCGGAAACGCGCCGGTCGATCGCCGCCCTTTGGGCGCCACCAAAATCTCACATTATGGAGTAGATTTCGGTGATTGCCTCCACCAAGTCCGATGGGGCCACGCCACCCGTCCTTCTCACGGAGCTCGTTGCCTGCTTCCGTCAGCTCCTTCTTGATGGTCCGCGCAAGATCCATCATGTCAGGGAACGCGAGGTTGGCTCCCCACGGGATGGCGTCGTCTGGATCGCTGTCGATTCCAGGAACCACGTTGTTCTCCTCTTCGCCGATGGAGGTCATCGTGTTGTACCCGTCCGGATGATCGGTACGGTCCACAGCTGCGTCTGTGCTCGCCCTCCCNGATTCCAGGAACCACGTTGTTCTCCTCTTCGCCGATGGAGGTCATCGTGTTGTACCCGTCCGGATGATCGGTACGGTCCACAGCTGCGTCTGTGCTCGCCCTCCCGGGGGTCGAGCTACGTGCGCCCTTCTTGCCCATACGGCCTTCCAGTCGGTCAGAACGACAGCGTGCAGGTGTAGAGCTTCTCGAGATATAGCCGGCATCAGAGCGTCCCGTAGAATGGGATCTCCCTCTTCGGGTAGATCCTGCACGTCCACGGGGAGTCCCCTGAGGGGTACTCCTGGGCGAATGGTAATATCCCGACAGATATCCCATCTGCTGTTGCGCCTGGAACCGTTCGTCCCACTGCTCAGCCACGCAGGCTTGACCATACAGGGTACGATTCTCGTCCTCGAGCTTGGTCTTCACGGCTTCGAGTGTGTCGATTCGCTCACGCAGCTCCTGGTTCTCAACTTGCAACCTGTCAATGCTTCCGCCCGGATAGCACGGTCTCGCCATTCCAGATCAGCTGACCTTCCAGCTACATGTGATGGCCTCGAAGGAGGTCCACCACCGCCACTGCCGCCCTCGTCGCCACCAGAACCAGAGCCAGTGCGTCTTGGTGGCGCACGAGGGGGTCCACGCGGAGACCGGCCCGGCGTCGGATCCGGGGGTGGCGGTGGCGGCGCACCTCCGGACGCCGACGAGGGAACCGCGGTCGGCGTGGTCCGCTCTCCAGTAGTACCACCCTTCGGCTGCTTGTTGGGCGTGATGCTTCGCTTTGTTGATGCCAAGGATCCGGAAGGAGGATTCCTTGGGGTTCCACCCGACGGTGTCAAAGGTCCCAACGCAGCTGAAGTCCGCGTGTGTGCAGCAGGGTCCGGCGGTGGTATCCTTGATGCCCTGGCCCTCTCGTCTTATTCTCTGTTGCGAAACACATCATGTGCAATCATTATGATTGCGATATTTCCACAAGATAATCTCAAATATAATATATTCAAGATATCTTCAAAATCAAATCAGATATTAAATAATATGGCACATCACTCGGCGGACCTCGTTTTTCATCCGCAGGGGAATGCCACGATACCCTGAGCTCACCCCCTTCAAGAAAGGAGAGTGGCCAGTGAGGAACGCGACCTATGTCCACACAAGGCTGCCACTGCATTGAAGTCGAGACGAGACGGCCCGTCTGCTATGTTCGAAGAAGTGGGTACACGGCCGTACCACACGTGAACACGAGCACGCATCTCTAGATCAAGAATCTTCTGCACCCAAAGGTCGGATGCCTCTGACGAGTTGGCGAAACACCTGATGCAAGAATGACGTGCTCCTTCGTTGTCAAGATAACAAACGATTTGTGATCCTTGTACGAGGCTCTGCCACAGCTCATAAGCAATGAGCAGTGGTGCCAGCTCAAGTTCGAAAATCGGGTTCTTCGACTTTGACAGAAGGTCAGTCATCAAGGGCAGTGGCACTTCTTCGCCGAAGTAACCTACACAAGACCCATTCGGCGCAAAGAGCACACCACCTATGCCACCCCAGCAACGTTCCGGTTCACAAGCACCATCAGTGAAGAGAATCCACGTGGCCTTGATGCTAGGCTGCACGATGAGCGGGGCCGAACTGGCGACCCTGTCAAGTAGCACCTTCAACGANTTCACAAGCACCATCAGTGAAGAGAATCCACGTGGCCTTGATGCTAGGCTGCACGATGAGCGGGGCCGAACTGGCGACCCTGTCAAGTAGCACCTTCAACGAGGCCTTGTGCAAGTGATGAAGTTCAAGGGTAGTCTTAGAAGACTTGCAAGCTGAAGCCAACGTGCACATTGCTTGATTGCTCACACGTCCGAAGCTGTAACCTTCGAAGAAGACCATTCGTCCCCTGAGCCTTTCAAAAGCCCTGGGTTCCAAGCGGCCTGCTTCCACGATTTCAGTCAAGGACACAAGAAGCTCTTCTTTCCTTTTGTCGGTATGACCCACGAGGATCTGCTGCTCTCCTATGCGGGACAAGTCAACTTGCAAACCCAGGTGCTTTCTTCCCTGATTTATCGAAGACAACACCAAGGAGATCAAAAAGACTCTCGATGGCCCAGGCAGTATTATTCAACTCCGCAAACTTATGCAAAACACAATGCTCGTAATATGTTGCCAATCAAGCTGTAATCCGATAACGGAATATAGCAAAAGAAACAAATTAATTCCTCAAAACTCCAGTCCTAATATCCGGTATTCNCGGAATATAGCAAAAGAAACAAATTAATTCCTCAAAACTCCAGTCCTAATATCCGGTATTCACTCGCGCACAAGCTCCCTTGTTTTTCTCTTTCGGCGATCGGGGGTCAAGCGAACTGAACCTAAAGGAACATGAGGGCTCAGGCAACACAGATGCCGCCCCCTAAGCCCCCTTCGCCCAGGAGAACCCGGTTGGACCAAACATCCAACAGTTCGCCGAACTGGCCACTCAGGACTGTGGCACAGCTGTTTCACTCCCGGGCGGGTGGGGTGGGTTCAAAAATTTTGGCTCGCACCTTCGAACCAAACTGCATATTGATACAACAGGATTCCATCTCTGTTCCACCGATAGCAAACGAAACTAACTTTAACACGGTTTCGCAAGGCCATGCAAAAAGAGGTTCGCTCAAAAGGCTCAGTAAATTCAAAAATTCAAAGTGTTTTGCATGCCACGCCAAACGCGTGGCGAAAAGTTTTCAGAGGTTGAAAGAAAAGTCGGCAAGCCGAAAATTATCTTCAACTCCGAAAACTTATGCAAAACACAATGCTCGTAATATGTTGCCAATCAAGCTGTAATCCGATAACGGAATATAGCAAAAGAAACAAATTAATTCCTCAAAACTCCAGTCCTAATATCCGGTATTCNCGGAATATAGCAAAAGAAACAAATTAATTCCTCAAAACTCCAGTCCTAATATCCGGTATTCACTCGCGCACAAGCTCCCTTGTTTTTCTCTTTCGGCGATCGGGGGTCAAGCGAACTGAGCCTAAAGGAACATGAGGGCTCAGGCAACACAGATGCCGCCCGCTAAGCCCCCTTCGCCCAGGAGAACCCGGTTGGACCAAACATCCAACAGTTCGCCGAACTGGCCACTCAGGACTGTGGCACAGCTGTTTCACTCCCCCGATCCACCTAAGCTTTGCCACGAATGAACCGAATGAATTCTTCATCCTGAGGGAAGGCCTCCACGCAATGTGCTCCCACAAGCTTCAAGATCTCATGTCCTGCTTGCCGTGAGGGGTAATCAGCAACGTTGGAAAAACTCGGAACTCGCTCTATCCAGTTTGCACACGGGGACAAGGCTTCAATCTCTGAAAGCCGGAAAGTCAGATCCAGCATCGCCTTACTGGTACTATGACCCTTGATAACAGCACTCCGGGCAGCGTTGTTGTCAATCCAATAGATGCAGCGTCTCCCTTCAAAGGTAGGTCCAAGAGCGTGGCGGATAGCAACCAGGGCATATAACTCGATTTCGCAAATGAGCTGTTCGCCCACTGTAGAAAGCCAAGTCTTAACAAGCGAAGGGTCAACAACTCCTTGGAAGACACGCCCCTCACTCGATGCCGAGTCAACTAAAACCGCACCTATCCCAGCCTTCCCGCCTTCCCAAGAACCATCAGTGTACAAGTGGAGCAAAGGCTCAGTCGGCGTCACTCTGAGAAACCTGGGCGAGGACGATGCAAGCACCTTCTGCGCCTGCATGCACATCAAGGACACCTGCTCCGGAGGGAATGGCTTTCCCTTCACCACCTCGCCTAGCCAGCAACAGGTCTGCTTCAAACCTCTGCCGGCGTAAAAGCCGGAAGCAAACTGCAGCAAGCCACGAAGGACCTGGGCCTCATGCTTGCTGATAAAGCCGGCGTTAGAAATCTCAGAGAAACGCTGGACGATGCGATCCACTCGCCCCGGTTTGTTGGACAACACCACCGTCTGGCTTTGAATCTGGCTCAAATCAAGCTGCATCCCCAGTACCGTGAAGACTTTGTCGAAAGCTAAGCCTTTGGATCCGCTCGTCGCATGGTCCCAGCCCAGCAAGCTAAGGAAATCACTCACCAATTGATCAACTTCCTGTTTCTCTTCGTCCAAGCAAAACATCGGATAATCATCGAAAAAGAATCCACATGGAATTTGCAACAACTTCGACAGGATGAACCAAAGGCTTCGGGCAATACGGTTAAAGCTGAACACAGCAGAGGTGGCCCCGAAGACAAGTGCATTCCCCACAAAGAACTTGGGTGGTCCTTCAGGGCTCTGAGTCATGATCACACACAAATCGCGATGCGTCGGTTCAATCGGCAACTGCTTATATGCTTTGGTCAAGTCCAGAGTCTTTCCAACCCAGGCTCTAGGTTCAATCCCTAACTTAGCTGCGCGATCCGCCTCGGCTTTCGCGATTCTCAAAGCAAGGGCCGAAACATAATCTGAATCCATCATGCGAAGTTTAATCGTCGAAGTGTAGGCATCGTTCAACTGCGCTTCCGCACAATCGTCAATCGGTCTCAGCTTCAGCTCGGCCCCTTGCACAAGCACAAACCGCCTGACAGCGCACCAGTGTTTCGTGCCCAGCTTTTCAGATACTTGCTCTTCGGTGTAAGGCCCATCAAGAAATCCGCGCTCCACTTCCTCAGCAGTCGCCTTTTCAAGATGGCTCGCATGTTCGGTCTCAATTTTTCGGTGCGAATGTAACATCGCCTTCCTCCTGGCAATGCTGGTCGCTCGCAGCTCAGACTCGGTCATCTTGGCAGGAACTATTTTGGGGTCAAAAGCCTCCGGCAAGTCTGACGTGCCCACAAGAGGACATCCCTTCAACAAGAAATTGGTCACTTCGAGGTCATCATAGTTGTTCTCTTCTAGTAACCTTTTCCAAGCTAGGATTTTCTTAGAGGCAACCACTTTTTCATACCAAGGCGGGAATTGCTTAAGAAGCTGGGCCTCGTCCTTGTCCAAGGTACGCACAAGTAATCGCACTTTCAGCAGGGCCAATCGCCTAGCCATGGATAGCTCGGACGGTGAAGATGTCATGTACTTGCGCAGCACCTCAAGGGTCTGGGGCGCAACAGGATTTGCAGAATCCATTGGGTGACTCAGGTTCCTAGCCTTTTCCAAGTGTTCTTGGTGCGTGAACCAAAACCCTACCCTAAGAAGACCATCGGAATCCCCAGAGGACAGGCAGGCAGGCTTAGGGGGGGACCTAGCAGAGCCCTCAACAACCTGTGCATCTGGACCGCACAAAGGCCCAGCTTCGCTCCGGATCGGAGAACGGGAACGGTCTTGAGTCACTGGCAAGAGTCTGGTCGCACCTTCTGCATCCCAATTCATTGTTGGCAAGAGTCTGGTCGCACCTTCTGCATCCCCTGGCGAGAGTCTGGCCGCACCTTCTGCATCCCGCGGTACTGGCAAGAGTCTGGTCGCACCTTCTGCACCCCGATTTACTGGCAAGAGTCTGGTCGCACCTTCTGCATCCCCCGTCGAATCGTACGAAAGAAGGACCTTGCAAGACTTGTCCGGACGGAAGGTCGCCGGCATGTAGGCAACTTCCTTGAACTCAGGCAGTAAGGTTCGAAACTTGCGGCTCTGGCGGGCTGTGGCTGCAAGCGAAAGCGCATGAAGCTCAGATGCAGGATCAAGCGAGAGCCCACGGGAGGTGGCCCGGGCCACCAGGCAATCCGACCACCGTTTGGCCAGCAAAGGTGGATATGCGTCTGCAGTGGGAGCGGTTTGCGACCCCCAAGGTTCATGGTAGTGATCCTTGGGACACTTGGCGGACAAACGGTTTAGCAGGCCGGTTGAAGCCGCCACACGGCGTTGGGTGGGTCGCGGCCCCCCATGGCAGCAGTTGTCGAACAGGATAACATCAAGCCCCGGCAGAGGCCACTGGAGCCCATCGTTTCGAGCGAAAAGGGCCATGACGTGCCAAAGGAAAGAGTTTGCGGGATTGTCCAGGGACACGTTAATCCCGTGCTGAAGGCAATGCCGTATCAGGTCATAGCAGTCATAGCAGAACTTATAGACAGCATTCGCGTGCTCGAACACGAGAGGAGCTCACCTCATCCAAAGTGCTCAACCCCAGCGGTTGGGCTCGGGACCTGAAGACCTGGCCTGAGGACTTGGAGCCACCTGGCAACACTGTGGAGCAAGGAGCACCGAGGTGCACTGCAAAGGGTCGGTACTCTGCAAGGAGGTCCCAAAGGATGCGTCGGGCCGGCTCATGCACAACGTTAAGCTTCGCGGTCGGTGAAGCAGCATTGGAACACACGGAATCTACAGACAAGACTTTAAACCCGCAGGACCATAATGCCCGGGAAAGTTGGCCCCGACCCGAAAACAACTCAAATAGCCAGGGAGCGGACACCGCTCGGCACAACGGTGGATCCTCCTGGACAGTGTGCACAACACCTTGAACTAAGTCACCCGGGGGCCTAAACCCTAAGGTCCGAAGGGAAAGAAAGTCGCAGGGCTTAACTTTGTCAAGGGACTTCACAGAAAACGCTACCAGCACAATCCGGCGGCCTTGCCAATCTTCCGTGCAGTGAGGAAGTCGCCAGGCGTCGAACCTGACTGGGCCTGCAGCAACATCAAGCAAGGTTCCCCAAACGGTGCGGCCACCGACTTGTTTGGGGACTGAACCTGTGTCATCGCCGATCCAAATTTGGCCGTTCTGAAAGGCAGAGATCCCCAACCGCGTTCGGTGAGCGATGGTTCTTGGAATCGATATGCAAGTCAGTCTGAGCATTGCAGAACAAGATTGTTGTGGTAAAATTGTGGTCTGGAAAACAACACTGAACGAAAGCCGTCAGAAGCTTGGTGGATTGCGGAAAGGTTCCACACTCCTTCCTCAACTCTTGCAAAGGCCCCTTAGCATAGGCTCCCGTCCCAAAACTACATGCGGCGGCCCCGAGGCCGCGAGAAGGGGTTTCATGTGGCAATAAATCAAACAATTCCTCAATGTGTTCCTTCCTTGGGGAGGCACAAGAATGCAAAATTCGCTCGGCAAAAACTTCGGCTTGGTGCTTGCAATGACTGGGGCCGGTGGCGTTTTTGCCCGAAGCTCCCGGCCCAAGCTCCTGACACCGTCACTGGTGCCCCGTCGTACACTCCGGAAAGGAGTGGGGCTGGTTGCATCCCACACGCCAACACTGGTGATAGCCTTTTGCGCACCTACCTTTGCTCACCTTCAGACTGCACTTGCCCAAATTGAATGCAAAACAATTTGGCCTGTTCTGGCTATCACGAGAGGCACAACCTGGCGGTATGGTTACCTGAAGCTTGTCCTTCTTAAGCTTCTTTGATTTCCCTCCACCTTTGCCATCACGGGTGGCAAAGTCTTTCGGCGGGTCAGGTGGAGGGTCAACATGCGGGCGCTTACCCGGGTTCAAGACGGCACCTGAAGCCCCGGTGGGTCCGCCTAAAAGCAAAGGCAAAAGGAACTGCGTGACATCGTGAGACACGGCCAGCTCCTTTAGCACGGCATCCAGAGGGCGGGTGCCCGACGCTGCATTTTGAAGCTGGCCCTCCAGCCGGTGGGCAGCCTGCACGAACAATTCGCGATCAGCAGCTAAGAGTTGACTTATGTTGACAGGTCCATACCCTTTCGGAGGGGTCTTCTGGGTTCTTTCGAAGATGTCATTGGTCCAGGCATCCATACATCCAAAGGTTGCAAGGTGCCCCAGGTCGAACGCCAGAGCNGGTGGAATGCCTGCCTGAGGGCATACAGTCCTGAAGTGTCGCAAGTCAACTCAGGAGTTTTGCCACTTATCTTCACATTACCACTACTGTCCAGCGAAACTGCAGGGTCATTCTTACGTTGGGCCATCTCTTGGCTTCGGCTGATCCAACGATTAAGTGGAATATACTTGAGAGTGTTGCTCTCAATCATGCTCACCACTTCATCCACGCAGGCATGCCCTGGAGTGCTGTGCGGTGTGAACTGAAGTCCCACCAACCTCCTAGATTGCTCCTCCTGCCGCACCAGCCTCTCTGCCACAGGAAGCTTGCGGGTTTGAACATCAGTGTTCGGCTCAACGCGCGACTTAAGGTCTGCAATGCTAACATTCTGGCTCTCATACACAAGTCGTCGTATGACAGAGATCTGGACGGCACTTGGCAAAGGGTCCTCAATGGTCCTCAGCCAATCATCAACCGCANCATAGCCCGCTGCAATCAACTTCCGCAGGAGCTCTGGGGCGAGCCCGAACTTGGTGCACCTTTCACGGAACACAGCAGCAGAATCCAAGGTCGCAGAAGCCATGTTTGCGCCGGCCTGACGAAAAATTTTTACTATGCACAAGGACTACCCAAACATGAAGTCCCAAGCTCTCAGCCCTAAAGATCATGCTTCTCTAATTCGATGCCATGTGGAGTCGGTGGAGCTACTTGACATCAGAGACTCGGAGCTGCCACGGAAGATTCACATTCACATCTTCAGCAACTCGTCTCCTTAAGTATGCACAGAAGGAGGTACACAGTGGCTAACAGCAGAGAAACCCGAAAGCCACCGTTCATCAGAGACCCGAAGTTGCCACGGAAGATTCAAAGTCACATCTTCAGCAACTCGCCTCTTCGCCCTCCCCCCAACACTCACACACTCTCACTTCAGCACAAGGCAGCGCAGCGTACAAGTCTTTTCCTGCCATGCCTCCGAATCCGAAGCTTCACGAGAGACCCCGGCGCACTGTTGACAGACCTCGGGATCCTCCTCGTCATCCGCACTATACGCTCTGTAGCGCTCTGTAATCAAGCGCCCGCAGACTAGGGTGTCGCCCTCCCGGACCCGATGCACTATCCCGGAAAGGCGATGAATCTTCAGCTCACGGCCATCGCTAGCATCAAATGGTAACCTCGCTGCCAGGGGTGGTTTGCGAGCACCATCGGGTACCTCAGCGCAGGATTCCGCCAACTCTGATTCATCATCGTCGCAGGGCTCCATAGCCTCCAAGCGCATGTCAGGCAAACCCTGGAGTGTCACCCTCATCCACGCCGGCCCGCCCGGGCCCTTCAGCCCGACCGGATTCATACCCATTCGCAATGGCCTCCGCACGCTGTGACGGGGACTCATCAGGATTGAACTTCCCACTGCGAATGGTACGAAACATGGCAAGGACCTTCCCGCTCAATGTAACAAAGTACTCGCGACTGTAGGTCAGAGTGCTCTGCCCCCGTTTGAGGTGATGGCCTAGGTGCCGCTGCTCCTTGGGACTGAACACTACTATCGGCGACCAAGTCGTCCAAGTGAGCAGCGTAGCCTTACAGCTGTGGGTACCCACAGAAGCTCCCAGCTCTGGGCTTGCATTGGCCCGGGCCAGCAGATCCAGCAAGAAGTCCCCCGCCTCGTCTGTTGACATCGGGACATTGCTCCATCCCGATCGACTGGACATCCAGCTCGGTACACACCCAACCGAAAAGGTCAACCCTTCACGATCCCTTGCCGCGAGCCACTCACTCGCCCACTCAACATCGCTAACACCCCGAGCCACCGCCGTGTACGGCAGAAAGCGGGTCTTCGCTTCGGCTGTCAATGAAGTTTTGGACCCGAGGGCTTGCGCAAACAAAATTGCACCGGGGCCACTGCCTAGGATCTGCAAACTCCTCAATCGCTGGGCATCGGACCAGCGGCAGCAGGAATGCACGCAGAAAAGGATTAACCCGGTAATCAACTTCAGCCAGTCAGGCATGCTGCCCATCATCAGGCTCTCCAGCCCTTGCACCTGCACCAGGCTAAGCGGGTCCCTCTGACGCAGTGGCTCCTTCTGAAGATACAGCTCCCTGGCAACCCCACGGCTCCGGCTCGAGATGATCATATCGAGATTCACAAACAAGAATTTGCATACACCATCGAAAAATCTCAAAGCTTCAAGNAGTGGCTCCTTCTGAAGATACAGCTCCCTGGCAACCCCACGGCTCCGGCTCGAGATGATCATATCGAGATTCACAAACAAGAATTTGCATACACCATCGAAAAATCTCAAAGCTTCAAGCATGTGATTTGCAGTGCTAGGTTTGGCTCCCCAGCTTCTTAGCGCACACAGAACTCCGTAAAGCTGGTCTTCATTCACCCTCCAAGGCGACCCTTCATGAAGCTCAAAGTGTTTGGTAACAAATGCTTGCAACGAGAGGCCCCGCTTCTGTAACGTCGAAGAAGCCTTGCCCTTGAAGGCGTCCGACAGACTTTGCCGGATCTCGTCGTCGTCCTTCAGCGCCATAGTCTTCTGTAGTAGACTCTGGCCCAGTTGAGTCCCCTCTGGATCAAGCAGCACTAAGACCTTTAACCTTTTGAGTGCACTGGCTCTCAGTTCATCATCACTCACAGGGATGCGAATCCGCCTGAGGCGAGAGGCCACAGTCCAAGGGACACCTGAAGCATCATTCGGCAAAGGCGGTTGCTCTCGAAGCAGCTGGAGGCTCTCGCGAAGCCCAACCTGTGGCACGGCCTGCAACCTGTGTTTGAAGGCCTCATGCACAGCTGACACTGGCCTTTCCCAAGGAAGCACCAGACTGGTGCGGCGCCGTTTGACCAAGTCCAGGGCAGCTTGCTGCTGAATTTGCACTTCTAGCCCACCGGCCGTCAAGTCATCCGACCTGACAGGGCACCCCGACTCTCCTTCACCTGTAGGTGTCGGCACAGGATTTTGTGCAAGCGAAGTCTCATCTTCCACAGGAGAGTACCACGCCCTCTCGTCATCAAACTCGCTATAATTCCAGTGTTCATCGCTGAAAACATGAGAAGGAGACGGAGGTTCATAACTGGCACCAGGCAAGGAATCCACATCAACTTCAGTAACCTCCTTCAAGATTCAAGAGATCCCAGGGAGCGACACTCTCAAGTTCGGCACTTTCCTGGGGTTCAAGAAGTCCGAGGCCTGGTGGCTCGGGTGGGAAAGGGAACCTGAGTTCCTCCAACAAAGCAGGTGGNTTCAAGAGATCCCAGGGAGCGACACTCTCAAGTTCGGCACTTTCCTGGGGTTCAAGAAGTCCGAGGCCTGGTGGCTCGGGTGGGAAAGGGAACCTGAGTTCCTCCAACAAAGCAGGTGGATTGTCGGACACGGCTTCCTCCTCCCCCCCCCGCAGAACCCGTGGGCGGCACCACGGCCGCAGGCGGCTGCAACGCAGCGGCGGTAGGCCAGGAGGGCAGCGGCAGAGATCCAGCCATCTCAACGGCCCCAAGAGAAGAGTGCACGCAGGCGGGCGATGAGGGCCTCGACCCAGCGGAGTCGAGACTCCTGGTGTTGTTGACCTCTCTCCAAGAGGTCTAAACGATCCTCAACAACACGTAGCCGGCTCTCAGCAAGGTTGAAATCAAGCTGCAAGCGATGAAGATGCGAGCTCACTAACTCAAAGCTGGATGTGCCGCTGCTAGCGCTGGATGAGGAAGAAGAGCCAGGAGGCCCTGGATCCATCCGGCTCCCTATCAGAGGGAACCTTGCACGACGGGCTAGCCCCGAGCGTCAAACGTGTTTGAAGCCCCGGACCTGTTGCCGTTAAAAGCAGGAGCCAAGGCTCACACTGGGGTTCAAAAATTTTGGCTCGCACCTTCGAACCAAACTGCATATTGATACAACAGGATTCCATCTCTGTTCCACGCTATCGTTTGCTTTGATTGAAATTGTGCCAAAGCGTTCCGGTACCAAAAAGAGGTTCGCTCAAAAGGCTCAGTAAATTCAAAAATTCAAAGTGTTTTGCATGCCACGCCAAACGCGTGCGAAAAGTTTTCAGAGGTTGAAAGAAAAGTCGGCAAGCCGAAAATTATCGACTTCAAAATGGCCCTGCACACGTTTGTGAAGTCATCGAAGTAGGAAGTCCACAGCACACGTGCTAGGACTATTCCGATTTTCCAAATCGCGTGAGAAACCCTCAAAAAGGCGCTAACAGATGCCACCGAGCCGAATGGAAGCGCGTTCAAGCCAAGCAACTCTGGAGCCTCATGGTTAGGCCGATTGACCGCAAGCCTGATCAAGTCCCTGTCTTCAGGGTGAACACCATACTGTTTGTATGCTGCNTCATGGTTAGGCCGATTGACCGCAAGCCTGATCAAGTCCCTGTCTTCAGGGTGAACACCATACTGTTTGTATGCTGCCTTCAAGTCATAATTTCTTCCCACCCAATCTTTCAAGTAGCTTGGAGGAGCAGGATCAAGAGCGCAGGCCATGACAGCAGCCAACTTGTCTATGGTATGCAACTCAAAACGCTCCCTCAAGCCAACTGTAAGATTAAGGCATGAGATGGCGCAGTCATCAATCAGCCTCACCTTGCCCCCTTGCCTTATGCCGAAGCGCATGGCGACACTGCGACCAGAACACTCTGAAGAAGCCCAAACCCAACCTGCGTCGATCTCCTTCTGAGTTTCAAGCCACACGGCATCCTCAAGGTCTGTTTCTTGCCGTCTTGACAGCTTAGAGANCGACCAGAACACTCTGAAGAAGCCCAAACCCAACCTGCGTCGATCTCCTTCTGAGTTTCAAGCCACACGGCATCCTCAAGGTCTGTTTCTTGCCGTCTTGACAGCTTAGAGAAAACGACTTTGTTGAGGCCTGGCGCAAGAAGCTTCAAAGTTGCTGAAGACATTTTCGGTGCACGGACCTTAGAAGTAGTATTGCCCGTGGCCGGCATCCAACCCGAAATCCGAAAACCCGACACTATATCCCTGAACAAAAGTTCATCGCTGCAACCGGCTGCCGTCATCATCTCCTTGAACAACAACAACCTTTTGCCTTCAAGGACTTGTGCTAAGTATTCGGGCATCGCGGCATGGAGTTCATCTTCAGCTCCCTGCAGCTCCTTTGCTCTAGTAGACCACTTTCTAACAAAGTCGGCTCGGAGCCTGGCCAAAGCAGATGCATCACCGACAAAGTTTGCGTGTACAGTCCGATTGACTTCATTATCAAGATGAAATTCAAGGCTACGAGGATAGCCCGCTGCCACAGCTCGTTCGATGAACTCACCTGGTTGACAAGGGATGCCAATGCTGCACAACTCGGTTGGACATGTACAAGTGGATTCCTGAGAAGAATTAAGGTCGGGCACCTCAAGAAACACACAATGTTCGCAGTGTTCCAAGGCCTGAGAAACCTCCCCCGGCTGCAAGACTCGCCGACGAACAATGCGTGAACCCTTCGGCTGCTTCTCAAAGAATGCATCAGCAAGCTGAGGCCGAGCGGCTGGGCAGAAGCATGAAAGGAAATGTGAGAATTCTGCCACCAACGGTCCAAAACCCGAAATTGTGGGCTGCAGCCCAAGAGCCACGCGCGTGCCTTTATCCTGTAGAGAAATGCTTTGAGCTGGTTCTGCAGAGGACAAGGGCAAACCCAAGCGAACGGCCACAGAAGACAACAAGCGACGACAAAAGAGTGAGGGGTAAACCGATTCGTCGACAGTCCTGAAACGCAACTGCTTTCCCACGACGCGCGGCTGCCAAGGTTTATGAACACGTGAGGAATCACACCGGGCCTCAAGGGAACCGAAGACATCTTGCGAAGCCCAAATGCGAATCAGACGTGGCCGCTCGCCACCATGACAACACAAATGAAACCGGGTATCGAACCCTGCACAGCACGTGAGAATGTCCTGAAAGAATGAAGTTTGCCAACACAGCGAACTGTCTGGATTCTCAATGGCCACCAGCAAATTTAATGAACAAGCAAACTTAACAAGACGGGCCAGCTCAAAGTACAGTTGGTTAGCTTCTTCGACCCTCCGACGATCAGACCCAGAGAGCCCGGGTAGCATGTCGGGGTAGTCTGAACTACGAAGGGCCGAAGGCAACTGATAACCCTGGCGAGCCCACTTGTCGATGTGCTTGCCACGATGGACACTGGCGGTTCCTGACGGAAGTGAGATGAAGACAAGTGCAATACGACCAGCCTCAGATTGAAGCAGCTCTTGAAGATAGTCTATGTTATCAGCATCTGCCAGATCAAGTCTGAGGAGGCGCCGGCCTGGCGCGCGAGCTAGATTGTTATCGATCGGCAGCGACTGAAAACCTAAGCCTTCAGCAACCGCGGACAAAACAGCATGTCCCGCGCACAACTCAAGAATCAAAGGGACCTGACCGATCGTAGGTCCATGGGACGGGTCCTGCGAGACCCGACGAACATCCTGTAGGACGGCTGTTGCACTTGCATTGATGTTTCGGAAGACAAAACCAAGCTCAGACAAGGATGAACGATCGGCAATGCTCAACCTGTCAGCAAATGAAGGCATGTACGCAACTAGCAGAGCGCTATACGGTCACCCTGCCAAGGAAGTACTGCATGATGAACCGACGGGTCGATTCTAACCGGCCCGGACGCCACTTCACACAGCCTGCCAAGAATTGAAGCTCTGTTGTGCTCGTACGCAACATGGCCATGTTCATCCCTGACCCAGACCTGACCATTGCGAAAGTGAGTCAAAGGCGCAACGAGATTCGTTGAACCTTTGGCATTGCTCTTGTCCAAATGAAAACTTGATTGCACATTGACAAGGACCTGCAAAGCTCCAAACTCAAGGCAAGGATCAACCTTCCTCACCATGGCTGTGAGGTAACGACAGACCATCGGCATGTTTTCACAGTTGTTAAAGACACGACTCTGGCCTGCACGAACATAAAACCCGAAGCTCACCTTGAATCCGTCAACAGATGACTCCTGGGAGGTCCGCATGGGTTGGTCCTTAGGTAAAAGGCCGTTCAAGCGGAGGCAACTGGAAGCATCGAGCTGCTGCGAACGAAGGAGATCCCTCGCGAGCGCCTCAGCTTGCGAAAACTTGTCATGATGATCCGGGACTTCTGCAACGGAATCCTTAGGCGGCGCGGCGGAAACCCGAGGAACTACACCCACAGAGGAAACGGGGCCCTCCGGATCGGCATCCGGCAGGGGGTGCCTAGGGTGGACCCCTAAACCCAAATCTGCAGGCACTGTCACCTCAGTGACACGGCCTACCTGATGAAGAATCTTTGAAGAAACACCTCCAACTGCAGTGGAAGAACATGATCGTGTGGCATCACGTATTGAATTCAATCTTGATTTAAGAAATTCCGCATTGGCACAGCTGCCAACTGCCTGCATATACACACTTGTGGAAGGGACACCTTCCTGGCACGAAGTCCGCTTCACGGACTCTCGACAGTACTCATCACCACTCTCCCCGACAGCGGTTCCGTCAGCGGAGCGGGCGATCTTGGAGTGAAACTCAGCACTCAAAGGAGATAGTCACTCCTTGTTAGCTGACTTGCATGTCAGGACCGAGTGGCCCGGCTTATGACATGCAGCACACACATGCACACCCTTTTCACACTTCACCCAACCCGACTTCGGGTCCTTCTCAGTCTTGTTGGAACAACCATCCTCAAGATTGAAACCCCAACATGCATTCCCGAACTTCGTCCTGGTCTCATACTGCGCAAGGCTTGCCGGCTTATTCTTGGGACCGCCACGGGCCTGCGCTTTAGCCTTAGCCTTCTCAGTGGCAACACGTGGGATCTTCGGCGGCCTGGTAGGCTTCTCGGGAGGATCCTTAGGAGGAGAGTTCGGAATCTTAACCACCTGGCTTTTCTGCATTGGNTTAGCCTTCTCAGTGGCAACACGTGGGATCTTCGGCGGCCTGGTAGGCTTCTCGGGAGGATCCTTAGGAGGAGAGTTCGGAATCTTAACCACCTGGCTTTTCTGCATTGGAAGCAGAAATTGGTTGATGCGTTGGTCAAACATCGAGCGACTCATCACTGCATCTAACGGTGGCTTTCCTGAGGCATCCAGCTTGAAGGAGTCTAGCCCTTCTTGCGACAACAGCAAGAACATCTCCTTGTCCGCACGCACACACTGTGACAATGTTACTGCTGCAAAGGTTGGCGGGGGAATCACTGAAAGACAGTCCAGCATGCGTTGGATCCATTTCTGATGCACACCATAAGAAATCATCTTGCACTGGTCATAAGCTAAACCCCTCCTCTGCCAAGCCCATTGGCACCTGAGTGAGTCGGATGCATCACACTCGATCGTCGTACTCGGCCCCCCAACTTTGACTGTGGAGTTCTCAACTTGGAGGACACTGGGCTTCTCCTTGAATCCAGCAATGATTTCAACTTCCCTCTGAGGACACTTAGAGGGTGCCAACCAATACACCACTGTATTCTCAAGTTGATGGTTACAAGCATCGATCAGCTGATAAGCTGGATCCAGCTCACCCTCCATGTCGATGCCTGTCAGGCGCGCTTGTTGCACCTCCTTCCTGGCTCTCTTCTCAGGCAGAGGAAGCTTTCGCATCGGGGCTCCATCAGAAGAATCCTGACTCACCATGTCCCTGTAAGTCTGAATCACCAAAGTAGAAGCCTCGAAGTGCAACTGGCGGATACTGGACAGCTCTCCTATCGTTGGGTCCCCGTCAGACCCAAAGACTCTCTTGGCAAGATCAGTGAATGCTGCCTCAGTCGGAGGAGTTTGAGGAGTGCCCAAGGCGAACGCCAATGACCTGAAGGTCTTCACGCCTTGCCCTGCAAGGCCGGCATACTCGCTGGGTAGTGGAGAGTGGAGGTTCGTGGAGGCGAGCTTCCGCCGGTGACTTTCAATGATGGTCGACATGTCACTACACGCAAAGGACCCCGTTTCGAGCCCCACTCAAACACAAAGCTTGCTCAAAACAAATTGACATGAGACTGCCATGACATGTGACATGTTCAGACTGCATCATGCAACGCTCACTTGTTTTCGAGCCTACCTCGAATCCGCGAACCTGGAGCACAGCCTGCAGCGAGAATACGCCGGGCTCGGCTCCAGGGCTCAGGATCTTCAAAAAGGATGTGATGCAGCTTTGTGAGTTCTTCCACAGTAAAGGGGGAGGCCTGTACTCGGGCTTTGAAATCGCGAAGCCAAGCTGACCCGTGACACCGCTTGCTCTCACCCAGCATCGAAAGTTCGGGGATACCCAAAACAAATCTGGCAAATGTGACTGCTTCCAACACAGCCTTGCGCGTAGAAGCCGGCTTGCCGTCATCCCGCAGCTTGCAAAGATAAGCATAAAACAAATCTTCGCTTCCAGGGAAACCAACACCACGTGCCCGAAGAAAAAGATCGTAACCCAAGATCGAGCGATACTACGCAGAGTGGCCGGGGCCTTGCCTCCAAGAAGGTCCTCAATCATGCTCCTCCGAGCTGGCGGCGTAGCAGAGAGCAGCTGGCCTATCACCGAAAGGTTCGAGGGCCACCCAGTGACCAGCGACTCCCAAAGGGACAGAGCCTCAGCCCTTTCCTTGTCTCTCTTCTGCTTCCAGCTGAGCACTTCACGATCCCGGACCGCATTCANCACCGAAAGGTTCGAGGGCCACCCAGTGACCAGCGACTCCCAAAGGGACAGAGCCTCAGCCCTTTCCTTGTCTCTCTTCTGCTTCCAGCTGAGCACTTCACGATCCCGGACCGCATTCAAGAAAGAACCATGTGCAGCCCCGAGCGCCTGACCTGAAGGTCTGGCCGCCTTACGAGGTTGAATGTCCGAATCCTCAAGCAGCGGTGCCTCTGGTCTCTTGAAGACTGAACCATACATATTCTCCAAAGGATCTGAAGGTCCAAAAATCTGTCGCCAAAAGCC
>BGNK01004096.1:43451-60019 GCA_003297005.1 Symbiodinium sp. clade A Y106
CCCACAGTAAACCACGGCCCCCCACCTACCCCCTAAAGTAGTGAAAGTGTCGGTGACCCAAGTTGGCGTCACAATGCGTCATAAGTGGCGGTGGCACAAGTTGGCACAACGTCTGGGGTGCAAAGCAAAATTGAGGAGGCACCACCTGGTGGTGGCACAAGTTTGGTGGCGCAAGTTGGTGGCGCAAGTGGTGGCGCAAGTTGGTGGTCGCAGACAGGCGCTGGTGCACGAATTTTGGGGTGCAGAGCAAACCAGCCAGTGGTGGCGCAAGTTGGTGGTGGCACAAGTGGGTGGTGGCGCAAGGTGGTTTTGGTGGCGCAAGTTTGGCGCAGGTTGGCTTGGCGCAAGTTTGGCGCAAGTTGCTCTTAAATNCCACCTGCGCCACCACCAACTTGCGCCACCACTTGTGCCACCACCGGGTGGTGCATCCATAAAGTTGCTTTGCACCCCAAAATTTGTGCACCAACACTTGTCTGCCACCACCAACTTGCACCACCACTTGCGCCACCAACTTGCGCCACCAAACTTGTGCCACCACCAGGCGGTGCCTCCTCAATTTTGCTCTGCACCCCAGATGTTGTGCACCAACACCTTTCCGTGCCACCAACTTGTGCCACGGCCCACTTGTGACACCAACTTGTGCCACCACCACCCCGCCAGCGCACACCCCAAGCATAGGGGAGGTAGGAAGCGAGGGTGAAGGGCGGGGGACAGAAACTTTTCATGGGGGCATGCAACATCTGAGCGTCAGCCAGGGTTTGTGTGGGATGGGGTGGGGTGGGGGCAATCTCGGTGTTCCCAGATTCGAATCCTTGCCGTTGCCCATTTTGGTTACACCCGTACATGCCCAAGCCCATACCTGACATAATAACCAGACTCCATGGTCAATGTAGCTGCTACAGTTTGTCTTTGTCGCACTGTTTTCAGTTTAGAATCGAAACCACAAGTGTGTGACAGTTGTGCAAGCAGTAGCAGCAGCAGTCGCAGTCGCAGGCATGGTTGCAGTATAGTGGCACAAGCATCNTTGTCGCACTGTTTTCAGTTTAGAATCGAAACCACAAGTGTGTGACAGTTGTGCAAGCAGTAGCAGCAGCAGTCGCAGTCGCAGGCATGGTTGCAGTATAGTGGCACAAGCATCCGTGGCAGTTTCGTGCGAAATCAGCCACCCTCGCCTCCCCTGCCGAAAAAAAGCGGTCTGGGAAATTAGACCACCCAAGTGATCATCATGAAATTCCCTGCACGCCCTAAGTCCCCCTTAACGTAGGCTCGCGCACTNCCACCCTCGCCTCCCCTGCCGAAAAAAAGCGGTCTGGGAAATTAGACCACCCAAGTGATCATCATGAAATTCCCTGCACGCCCTAAGTCCCCCTTAACGTAGGCTCGCGCACTCCTATAATTCCGCATCTGGGTAATGAAGGTTCTTAGGCCACCGGGTTCGGTGAGAGATTCGATACCGATATCTCTCGCGAGCTCGAAGGCTTCGTCGCGAAGTCCTTCCAACACTCTATGGACCATNAACCCGAGTCGTCTGACTTCGGTGTGGCAACACGGGGCCTTGCAGGAGAACTGCTGCCATCTGCAGGCGCGGGAGTTGCCTCCATATCGGGCCTGTCCTCAGAGGGCACAGGTGCGGTGGCGGCCCGTGTAGGACTCGCCTCCTCAGCGCGGCTGTCGCCGTCGCTGTCCTCGGGGTCGATACTTTTAGTATCGCCCTTGGGCCTACGGGTCTTGGCCCTAATAGCGTCCTCGTACAACTTGAGGCGCATGGAAGTACGGAACTCCCAGTCGTGAAACGTACTGGGTTCACCAGCGTAGATATAGCTGCCACTCCTGGTCTCNTCTTGGCCCTAATAGCGTCCTCGTACAACTTGAGGCGCATGGAAGTACGGAACTCCCAGTCGTGAAACGTACTGGGTTCACCAGCGTAGATATAGCTGCCACTCCTGGTCTCCAGGGGAGTACCAGGATATGAGGAGCGGGCATAACGTAGTCCCGCGACAGACATCGGAAATGCAGGGGAGATACGGTTAGACGGAACTGCGCAGTGGGTCGAGGTAGGGCTCGCCCGGGCCCGCACAGGCTACCTGGGTACTAAGTCCCGCGGGCAGGTCCGCCCGGGGTACCTGCTCCGCTACCAATTTGAATTTGGTCGGACTTTTCCCCGAAACTGCGTTGCTATTCTGTTGACTCAAGGGCCCTATGGCAGCGGTAAAACAGCTATACATATCACGGTCATGGCATGCAGCACTCACAAGTCAAGTAGGATTCACATCATATATCTTAAACACGCCCACCTCTTTCGGCGATTCCGCTTCGCTAGATATCTTTAACACGCGCTCGCATTCGGCGATAACGATTCACCTGCCGGTTTATCATATATCTTCAACACGCCCCCTCTTTTGGCGATTCCGATTCATCATATATCTCAAACACGCCCCCTCATTTGGCGATTCCGGTACCCCATACTCACTGATTTGCAGGTGTAACGCCAGATCAGCAGCCCGACTGGCTAGAGGATTGACGGACTGACGGACTGATTGGCAGACAGACTGATTGGCGGCTGACTAACTGACTAACTGCCTGACTGACTCAGCGCTGCCGCTGGACGACCGACTGACTGACTGCCTGACCGCTCGGTTGGCTGACCGACTGACTGACTGACGGCTCGGTTGGCTGACCGACTGACCGACTGACTGACTGACTGACCGACTGAACTGCGCACCCACCGAACCGAAAACCATAAACAATACCCAAAAAATCATTAAAAATACCCAAAAAGAACCCCGAACCCACAAGTGGGGTCATGTAAGATCTGGACCGGAACGGTCATCAGCAGAGCTGGCCACCTGAAACAACAACGGCATTCCAAGCTGACAAACGCTGACCAGTGTGACTTCCGTGTTCGCCGTACTGAATCAAAGTGACTGGCAGGTGGCTAGATTTGGTATGTAGACGGGCTGACAGAGTGGTGGCATGCTTTGACAATGCGCAATACTTTTCCGGAGGACTTGATAGCAGTTTACAGAAAGTGATCAACAGGACCTCCAGACGGATCAAGGAGCCTGAGGCAGGCTTTGCCAAAAGCTTTTCCCAACACAGGAAGAAAGCCGACGGGGTTTCCGGCTCTGCTGTTGGCATAGGACAAGGATCGGTGGCAGGGCGAGCCAACTAAGAATGCCATGTCAAAGAATCGATCGGGCCGACATCGCGCAGTCGTTAACAGGGATGTACGTGCAAGACTGCAGATGGCAGACTTCCAGGGCATGGATGCGAGGTGGCCATAGGTGACACCGCTCAATGCAGCGGCACATGTTCGGGCATTGAAACAGTCTGTGGCAGGACTGATGCGGAACATGTGTCACACCTCAGCATACTGATGCAAAGTTCTCTTCCACGATGTGACCGTAACTGTATTGCACGTCGCTCAACTGAATCGGCATGCTAATGCAACTCATGCACATGGCCGACATACCGTCGGTACAATCATACGGTCCCAGTCTAATCGACATCCAGGCTCAGCGTGCCGAATCCTGTACCGAGGAGAAAAGGCAGGTAAACCGAACAATGGACCCATGCAGACCGAGGGGACTGCAACATGGCAATACCCTCTGATGTCGGTACAGAAAGTCGCCACTGAAGCACACAATGCGAAACAAGGTCAACCCGGGAACCCGAACTTGATTCAAGAATGGAAATCCGCGATTTTGTTTTACCGCGTCTGGACCGCCCGTGCACCCGATATCGCGCTCCGCCCCTGTCAGCGCCTCCCCTGCACGCCCCGTGCACCCAACGTCGTGCTTCCCGCCTTGTCCATGCACACCTGCCCCATGCCCCTCGCGCTCCTCCCCTTCTCACACCTCCCCCACGCACCTAGTATCGCGCTTCGTCTGACCTAAGCCCGCGCCCCCGATATCGCGCTCCGCCCCTTGTCCGTCTACCTCCCACGGGCACTGACGACGCACCCCGTATCGGGCTTAGTCTGACACTCCCCTCCGACCGTTCCTCCATCCACCGTGCCGCCCGACGCAACCATCCTCGGTGTGCCAGTCCGACCACCGTCCAGTCTTCCCTTCTAAACCTTTTCCGTCCAGACAGGGTCCGATATCGCGAACCTCGAGTTAGAGCACTAAACGAGAACCCAACCCAGAGGTGTTTTCAAGAAAAGGCACCGATCCAAACATGCAAGAGGCACGGCAACATCTAGTAGTCCAGCATAGCCAACTAGTCTGACGTTCCATGACACTTGCCGTTTCGCAGCACTCGAAATACTCCAACTGATCGCTGCGGTGTGGATGCTTGCTATGTAGACAAAATCAGGCGACTATTGTCACCAAGCAATCGAGTTGCAAACATGCTGGTGGACTTGGCCTCCCGACACAACTCTGCCCACCAAAACGACGGAGCAGTAGGAAACAACTCCAGGCCCAAAGCAAATAAATACCTCAGGTGCTAAAGCTCACCGTTACATAGCCGCCCTTCTAGAAGTATCAAGAGCAAGACAACAGGTGTGCTTGCCGGCGACGGTCAGATCACCCAGGCCCATGTATTTAAGAGGGGCAGGACCAGCGGTGTAGCCAATGGCCTGAGTTCAATGCCGGCATCAACTGGGACAGCAATGCCAAGCACAAAGAAAGACACATTTTCAGGCCCGAACTAGCAAAGTGCCAATGGTGGCCCAGGCCAGTACTGGAGACTGCAAAACGCACCACACTCCACTTGCCACAGTTGAATCGCTGTGTTTGAGACCAAGCTATTTCTCGAACTGGAAAAGGCAGCTGCGAAAACTGAACCTGTGAAGGAAAAACAAAACCGCTCTGGACGAGCCAACAATGCAAAAAGCACACAGACATGGCACCCAGACAAGCCGCACGTCACCTGTTGGACTTGAAATGCATCACAACCGCTGCAAATAGCACCATGCAAACGTCGGGTGTCCTGTGTAGTTGAAGCCAGTAGCCAAAACTGACCAGGAAAAGAAGGACAGCCTGCCCATGCCATACAAATGAAGAACCGGCTTTGCAGGCATCACATGTGCAACAACATGCGGGAGCATGGCCACGAAAGTAATGTTGTCGTGGCCAACACCTGCAGCAAGTTTCGCAATACCACCCAGCAACATGCTTCATCTACACCATGAAACATGAGCTCTGTTCAAACTGACGCGCCAAAAAGGTCAGACTCTCTGACTCCGTTCATGTTGATCTCCTGGTGGTCTCACACTGGCTCCCCGGTGGTCTCCTGTCAGTCTCCTGTTGGCTCTCGGGTGGTTTCCACGGGTCGTGGTCTCCTGAGGTCCCCTGATGGACGTCTTGGTCGTCATGGTAGTCTGGCTCATCATTGGTGGTCGTCGTAGTGGTCGTGGGGGTTGCGGTGGTCGTGCTGGTCGTGCTTGTCTTGGTCCTCGCAGTCATCGTGGTCGTTGCAGTGCTTTATATCACAGTTTGGGAATCCACAGTTGCGCAATTTACTGGTAATACTACTATCGTAGATCATGATTGTCACAACCACCACTACCACCACTACCGCTTCTTCTACTACTGTTGCTGCTGCTCCTCCTCCTCCTCCTGCTCCTACGGCTACTACAACTATTTCTACTACTACTCCTGCTGCTGCTGCTACTACTACTACTACGACTACTACGACTACTATAAGGTTCTTGGCTCTCAGCTGAGTTCAATGTGATGTGCGTGAACCCTGAGCCCTGTTCTAAGAACGGTCCGCCCGCTAGCAGGTCCTCAGGCTCTCAACCGAACATGGCTGTAGGGCGCAGGATGGCTCACATACTGTACTTATGCACTGTGCTGCGGGGTTTCAGACTCGAGCTACGCGGAACCCGCTGCCTCAGCGGTGGTGCCGACTGCCACTGGTCGTGCTCTCAGCATCGTCAGCTGCCAGTATCTGTACTTGCCACTAGTCAGCCTGCCCATACGCCGATCTCCAGCACAAGCGTGGACCCCCCATGGCCGTTTCAGGTTCTGAGCTCTAACAGGCATTGCTTCCATCCTTCGACACTACACTATTGTAGTTGCTGCAGCCCTCCATGTCCGGTTCGCGCAAGACCAGGGGATCTGTCTCCCGTACGCCTCCTCCGAGGAGGCGTCGCACCACAGACCTTGACTCAGAGATTGGAGATGAGTTCGATACCCTCTTTGGCGCCTCGGACGAAGATGCAGAGAGATCCTCGACGGCGAAGGCGAGTGGGCCTAAGGGACCGCCGCCACCAAAGCCTGTTGGCATGCCGGCGCCCACCACCTCGGGGCCCTCTGGTCCTCCTGTGCCGACGCCTGCCAGTGACCATACTAGGGCTCCGCCCAAGGCGAAGTCGGGCCTGCTTCCTCCTGTGCACCTGCCCTTCACGCCTCTGCTGGGGTCCGCCACAGATCCTCCGTCGGCACCGGCTTCTACCATGGAGTACACAGCAACCCTGCCGACCATATTGCGGCTGGCCACACCTGGTGGGGATCTTTGGTCGTTACCGTGCCTCACAACCTCGCCTTTGCGGTGGAAATCACGGTCCGGACGGGAGCGGCGCTAGGCCTAGAAGAGTGGACGCCTGCGATCGAAGCGAACAAAATTTGTCTCAAGTACTTCTGGCGCACAAAGCCTCGGCAGGTCTCTCTGACGGTGTGCCTAGTTGTGTGACTGCTTAGGTCGCATGTCGGACGTGCCGCCTGCTGCGGACTATGAGTCCTTGTGTGCCCGTAGCCTAGCCTTGCCCCCTTTTGGTTTAATCACCTACCTGCCTGCTGTGCTGTCAGGAGGTGGGCCGGCTCGCGGTCGCCTCAGTCTACCTTCATCTTGGAGGAGCCCCTCTCTGTCAAACTCGCCTGCGTCAGGAACCTCGCAGTCCCTCGGGTGTCGTTCTGGCCGGTGTGCGGCCTCAACTCCTGCACTGTGGCGATCTGTTGTCCTGCTCAGACTCTTTTCAGGCGCCAGTGCCATCACCGAGGGCAATCCCTGGTCCGAGTCCTGGGCATTCGTCTCACATGCGTGTCGATTGCAGCTTTGCGGACCTCTCATCCTGACCTCTGGCCTGCAAGACGAGTGGGCTCACAGCCTAGAGGCCTCCCTTGATGATTACCCGAGGCAGCCCACTCCCGTTTCTCCACCCCCCCGCCTGAGTTCGTGGCTCCCAAGCCTCGACGATGGAGGTATAAGCCGGGGCAACGGGAACGACGTGAACGCCGAGAGGCGAAGGCACAGGTGGCGCTGGTTCCTCGGCTTGCCTCGAGCTCTGGAGATGCAGCCTACCAGGCAGAGTACAGTGACGTCATGCGGGGGGCACCGGCTCCAGGCTCTGAAGAGGAGTACGAGGAAGTTCTGGGACCGGAACCTCCGACTTCCTCTGTTGCTTTATCTTGGAAGCCTAGATTACCACCCAAGCCGAAGTGGGGACCCATGCGTGATCGTCCTCCCGGAGTGGCCTCGACATCAGTTCCTACACCCCCGCAGGTCAAGGCAGCAAGCCCTCCCCGCGGCCAAGCTTGGCAGGATGGGGATGTCTTCAGGCCACCGAAGCCCAGCATATGGTTCGAAGACTACTGCCAGTCACAACCGGAACCGCTGCCAGGTGGCCGACCTCGCGCCTGGCGAATCGGTACCATTGCACGAATGCTGAAAAGGCCGTGGAGTCGTCACTGGCGCCTCATCTTCCAGTCGTGTCATGCCGTCTGGCATCGCTGGCAAAGTGGTGAACCTCAGTCTGCGGATACCTACTTCTGGCTCGCGAATGCATACAGGCTTGTGTACAACCGCAGTCTATGGCCGAGGATTCAAACTCATCTCATCGGTCTTGAGCGTTTTGAGAGTTGTCGGCGAACATGCGAACTCATTCGTTCGCATCGCCGTGCCGACCTGCACCCCTCTATCACGGTGACAAAGTACACGGCCTGCAGCACACTTTGGACTTTGCAATCAGTTGTCACTAACATGTCTTTCTTGTCCCTGACTGCAATTCCGCATGCTGCTCTCCTTGTCTTGCACCGTCCATGTGACACGCTTACTCATCACGCCCCGCGCGGCCCAGGCTCCAGGTTACAGACTGGCGTCGAGGCATCAGTCGTCTCCAAGGCTTTGCACACGTTCCGCTTCGAGAGGCCCGCCTGCTGCGTGAGTGCTCTGACCACTATCTTCCTAAGCCGGTCAGATACACACACAGGTCTGCTTGCGACACTGGCAGGCAGTCACGACCCCCGGAAATTGCCTCCGCCTGCCAGTCGGAATCACCCCGCTGACAGTTTTGCTGAGGGCTGGCCTCATGTTCTTCTTCGCACTGACGAGGCGCACACCACTATTCGTAGCCTTCGCCAGAACAGTGCTTCTGCCTCTCCTAAGTGCTTTATCTGCCGATATGATGGTGACTCCAAGCCACCGAGCCGTCGGAGAACAAGGCCACCTTCTATTACGGCCAGGACCTCACCTTGCACCTGCGATTTGGTCCCGCTTGCCACTGAATCAGGTTTGTGCCAAACCACCAGGCCAGGCTTACTGGCGCCTTCCGGCTGCTGTGCTTCACCGTTCACCCGTTCAGGATCAAGGACCCGTAGGCGGTTTCTTGCCTGGTCCCCATTTCCACGTCTGTGTCCGGTCGGGGCCTTGTTGTCAGCCTTGGCGGTGCATCAGTAGAGCATCCTCATCGCCCCCCCTTCCTAGATCTTATGCGGCACGGGCATTGCCGTCAACAGCCCAGGCGTTATGATGCTCCAAAACCCGGTGTGAGCTTGCTGCAACCTTGTCTCTGTGGCCAGGTCTGCCATTCATTTAACAAGATCGGTCCGTGGAAGGACGCCCGTAATGGGTCTTCCTTACTTTGTTTAGGCTGTCTCCAACCGTCTCCTCGGACCGTCACTTGCCGCTGTGACCTTGACCTCCGTAGGACCACTATGCCAGACAAGGTGATGTCAGCGGCCCGAACCATGCAGATCTGGATGTCATGGACTAGACTCCTAGGACTTAAGGCCCCTCGTACTACCGGGATCTGGTCTACCTTTGGATTGAAATTTCGCAGTCGGGCCTTTGTCTCGCGCCTCCCCGGCAGATGCCCTTGCAGACGTTATCGTCGGAAACAGTCCTCCCGATCTAAACACCAGGGAGGCTGCGAACATGGTACAGTCGGCTACGCGCCTCTGCTACATGCGCTTTTGCTGTGGTCTCATAGGCACAGTCATACGTGCTGGGCCGAGTTCGCTGGAGCCCTGTACGTCGAAAGCTCAAATCATATTGCTCATCACCTTCACGCACATCCAGAACCTATCTTTGAGAGTCATCTGGGTCCCAAGTCCCAGAGCCCTACCAACACATTGGCCCTTTATGTCATTGCTCGAGCTACACAACAGGGGCTCCAAACAACTGGTAGAGCAGAGCCGAGGGTCGGGAACCTTAGCCGACGGTTCTCGGGATCAGCTAGACGGTCTCCGTCTGCTGAGAAGCCTAGGCCAGAGTTGCTTTTTCTGTATCAAACAATGCAGGCAGACACTAGTGACCCTGCATGCTGTATTCATGACATGTCCTCGCAGAACTGTGGTTCCAGCCCGAATCACGAAATATTCACTCTAACTGCTGGTCACACCATCCCGGATCTGACAAACTGGAGTCAGCCACGCTTCCCCATGAAGCCTACGACCTCCCTTCACAAACCTGCTTTGCCAACTGTGCTCCGTCCCGCGCATTATTCCTCCGCAGATGGCTGCAATTACTGCTAGTGACAGCTCGTATCTGCCCGGGAGCCTCCCATCCAGCCCTTGCCGTGTCCTCTATCGCCCGGCGACAGCCCGAAGCTGCTGCCGCGCCGCTTGCTAAGACCGCCAAGCGGGCCTACAAGCGTGCCCTTGCACGTGCTGCTGTCCCTAGCCAAGGTACCGTCTCTAAAGGCCGCTGGCACACGCTTCAGCAAGTACACGGTCAATATCATCCTGCGCGGGAAGCCCAGCCCCCGAACAAGCTTCGCACCAGCAAGAGTTCTAGAGCTGCAGGGTACTGCAGCCGCAGGTGTTTGCAAGCTTCAAAGCTTTGTAAAGCATTGCTTCCCAATTGAGTGAGCAAAGTCCAAGTTGGTTCTCGTGGGCGAAAGGCAGGCGTTTTGAAGATGGCATCAAATGGGGTGGGCCGGCCGCGATGCAAAGGCAGCCCGAGCTGGCGATGAGGTTTGCGCCGTGGTCTTTTGGCACCCACCTTGTGTACGTTGTTGGCAGTGCCTTGTGGACGGTTCGACCAGTGCGCTGGCGAACGATTGTCTTTCGCCACCGGTCCACCGGTCCGATTCTTCTTGTGTCCAGGACATTGGGTCCTCAGTCAAATTCCGGAACAGTTTCAAAGCTCTGGACAGACCTGTGCAGCAGCAGTTGTCTTGCAGGAATGTGGCACAAGGACTTGCAAGTTATCATGCCGATGTCAAGCCAGTAATGTCGCAGCAAGCGTCCCAAAGGCTGAAATCGCGGAATGCACGCAGTGAGGATCAGAGTCGACTCAAGCGGCTATGCCCTGTCCTTTGACAGAACGCCGGTCGAAAAAAACACACGGCAAGCTCCCTGAAAGGAGTACCTGCAGCTGAGTAGCTGGAAAATTTGTAGCTTTTTGTTGCGTTCATCTTGCATCTTCATGTGACGAATTCTCTTGGGGTTTTTGGCTTGGCCCATCGCCTTACAATGCAGGTGCGTGGGAGTTGTTAGTGCAGTTGGATTGAACATTTATCCTATGCCGTAGCAAACAAGGCATGACACACACATATATATATATATATAAAGCACGCCCACGAACACCCCAACATACACACCTGCCCTTCCAAGGCACCTCTAACCGCCGACCCAACCCCTCTCCCCAGCCAAAGAAAAAGCAGAAGAAAAAGAGGAAAACAACAACGGTGGCGGCGACGCCTTTGAGCACGTGCCGCACAAGCCTTAACAGACCTCGCCATCCCTTACACACGCCCGTGCACCCACCGACCCACCTACCTAAACTGACCTACTTACCTACCTACCTAGCTACCTACCGACCTACTACCTACCTGCCCACATACCTACTTGCCTACCTACCTGGTCCTACCTACCTACTCACGTAAATACCAACCTACCAACCTGGCAACCGGGAAAAAGCATCAGCAGTTGTGCTGTAACAATATTGCCTTACATGGACCCAAAATCCCGGACAGAATGCGCCTTCTAATTCTCACCGTCATTGACGTTTGGGTGTTTTCCGAAAACCCTTGGAGGTTGGGTTTTCCTTTCGGTCTTCCAGCGGCACGGGAGCACAAGCGTTTAGAGCCTTCGACGTGCAAAGGGGTCCGTCGGTGTGCGACGGGCCGGGGGGATCAGGGCGGAACGCGATACGGGGTGTGGCACGGCGTGCCGGAAGGCGGCTCGCGACACGGGGTGCGGCGCGGCGAGGTTCCTTTTCTGTGCTTGCACCAAACGCCTTGTAGGATGTATTGGTATGCACAAGATGCAGAATCCGCTGTACGCTCGATGAGGTGGAACATGTCACTTCCTGCTACATCAACTGTAGTTCGGCCGTAGTGCATCTACAGCGAACGACATGAAGAGCCTTGAGCGTCGTGGGAGACACCAAACCTCAAGCTCAAAGCCGGACAACAAGCCAAAAAGGACTGCGATGTGATGCCGATGCTTTGCAACCGACCATCCACGAGAGTTCTGTCCCCAGCAGTCTCAACGGTGTCAACTCCTTTCTCGAAGTCTTTGTACCTGCTAAGAGCTGCACGCAACTGCTGACACCTGCTAGAAGACGTTAGCAGGTTTTCTTGTGCGGCACAGCTCCGTAGCCAAGCCTGCACATCAACAACTCGGACGTGAAAAAAACACATGTTCAACATCGGCCACGGCTTGCTGCCTCGGCCTCCAGGACAAAGGAGAAATGACCCTGAAATCGAAAGCCCAAATGCTTCTTGGAAGCATCTCCAAATCCAACTCCATGCGAATCCATCGCAGCGGAGGTCACGAGTTCACGAGATTCGCCGTAGCTTGCACTGCAAGCAAGGAGACCACGAGCGCGAACACGGTCTGCAAGCCAAGCGAGATGGGCCGAGACAGGCACTGGCATGTGAAACTAATTACAGCAAACATAGCTGGCACAAGAGTGGCGTGCCGTGTAGCCCGGAAGCTCTATGTAGTGGATGCATCGAAGCGCTGCAAGAAGGACCAGGTAGGGCCCAATGATGCCAGCAAAACTCCAAGGCCTGTGCGCAGAAAAGGCAACATCCCCCGCAAACAAGTCCAGCACAGTTTGAACTGAAGGGCCTGCTCTGGGTCTTATGCGCAACAAATTAACAAGTATGATCCGCCTTAAGGCTGTAATCAAGCCTTGCAGGAAAGATGGACGCCCGGGCATGTCCTGCCAGTTTGGTTCCAACTTGCGGGCGCTGCATTGCCGAACTGAGCACTGCGAAATCACATCTGTGGTGCACCCTCAGACCTAACATCGTTCTGGCTTTGCAGGTGATTCAGTGAAGTGTTTTCTGTCAGGCTTTTAGGGCCTTTAGGGATCGGCATCCAGCATCACAATCTTCACCATCCTAGCGGACACCTCCTGACCCCTTCAGACAAACAGGCCTTCAACCTTGCAGAGGTGCTGTTGAATCGAACCTTCGACAGGGGCCCATAGACAAACTTCTCTAACCAGCAACACCTTGAGGAAATCAAAGGTCGGCCCAACCAACATGTGTCATCTGTTGAGCCATGATGCAGTGGCGCTCCTGTGTTTCGTACTTCGCCATCTGCTGAAAGATTGTCAACGCACCGACAATAGACACGTTCTTCAGAATGTGAACTGTCCGATTTCGCTTCTCGGCGGAGCAGTTCACGTCCCAGAACGGAAATGGATCCAAGTTCCAATACAACACTCCTTGACGATTTATCCACCACGTCCACGTAATCGTGCCCATGAAAACTAACATCATCGATGTTCCTGCTCTAGCAGTATTCATGTAATTGTATATTCGTCGGTGCAGGGTGATGAGTCGTTAAACAATCAAAAATATCACGAAGATGACCCAACCAAAATATGCCTGCCCTTCATGGTACAACATTACTGGGATCCTAGTTATGATTCTTCTTAGCTTGGCACGTGCCTTTGGTAAGGGCCGTCCGGCCGGCAGTGTCGAAACCAGATATCAGCACGAAGATCGCACCGAAAAGTCCAAAGATGATGTGGACAAGATGCAAACTAACCGCAAACTCCTTGGCTGAGCGACGATTCTCAATCTATCAAGGATCACCGCCAAGAATGAGCCTACTGCGACTGCTTACAATCCGAACACTGCTCCACCCTACCACCCGCCCCACCGCGAAAACACGGCTTCTCCGGCATCCTGCTGTCACGCCTCCCTTGGAAGCGGAGCCACCGCAGGGGAGACCATGTGATCCACTTCAAACTCAAAGTGGATGGCATGCATGATGTTTTCGGTCACGAAAATTCCGACAAAGCCAAGCCTGGCCAAGAAATCCTGTGCCAACAGGACTGCCAAATTCTATGGGCTAGCAGAAAAAAAGAGAGAGTCCTTACCTGTGCTAAGGAAAATTGTCTGACTGAATCCGCAGAAGTCCTTGATACTTCTGTTTCTTAGCAGTGACGCCAGGTGAACGGCTGGAACATCGATCGGCTTTTCAGCCACATCCTTGCAAATTTACCCCGACGTCAGCATTTCGTCACCAGGATAAAGCGAAAGCTTAGAAGCACCCGGAACCCTTGGAAAAGCAGAGAACATGTGCATACGTCGTGCGGAAGTGCTAATCTGGCTCCTCGGCTGCATGCGCAGGCGAAGGCAAAGGGGTGGCCGCCCGCTGCTTCGCGCCAGTCCGTTGGCGCATCGAGCAAGAGGGAATTCAAAGAACTAAGAACGATTCGAAATGCTGCCTTAAGCAAACAAGATGAAGAGTCGGCAATGCCGCCTTTCAACTGCAACACAAATACTACTGGTTCCAACTGGCCCAAGTCCCCTTCAGGTCCCTTTCGTTGCTTTAACCAACCGCCTCCCTTCGTCAATAATTTGCATGACAAGCACAACTTGTTAGATCTGTCGTCACTGGTTCTAAACTCAGTAACTCTGTCAGCTCAATGCCTTGATCCGTAATGATCCGTATGCAAGTTTGTTCGCACAACACTGCATTATCATCCATACCACTGCGTTTCAGAAGGTCATGCAAGGAACTGAAAAACTTTTCAGCATTGCCACATGTGTGAGGCGGCGACTGTCAAGCATCATGCACATGTTGTTCTCGCGCCACAGCAGCCGCCCAGCATGTTCACGACAGAACATGACAGAACCGAGATGAACAATGGAACATGATGTTGCTGGAGCTACAGGAGGGGGTTACTTACGAGAAGGACATGTTAAAGCATGAACACACTTCCTGCAGAAACGGCACGCAAAGAAAACTAAGAACTTCAGAAAACTTCATTCCTGAAACATGACCCTCTTGCACTTGCAACGTCACCGAACACAGCCTTAAACCTAAGCTACCGCAGCAGCACGCATCTGTGGTCAAATTCCTGGTTTGCACGAAGCTCTCAAATCGAGTGCTTAGCATCTCGTCAGATTCCGACAGGACAAATGATGGGCAAGTCCGCCATCTTTTCAAGTTTGCAGACTATCAACCGAGAACGACTGGGTCAAAGAAGCAGAATATGTCATGCTTTGTCAACTGCGTCGCGAAAATTCACACCACCGTCAACTCAAATCTTACTCTCTGAAACTATCGTAACGTGACGTCAAACTAAACACTTCAACCCATCCGCAAAACAAAACGCCTTTCGCAACGTTTGTATGTAGCCTTCTACATATTTTTGCACACATACGGTTCATGAGAGAACAATGTCACACAACATCGAAAGCGCATTGATAGCATCGAGACTGAACAAAACGTCATTACCCAAATGAAGCAGAGGGTGGAGTATGCGGGACGACGACCGTGGCAAGCTGTGTGCTTGTTCAATTCCGAGCCAGGTTGAAAAAATGCAACAACCTTCGAAATGTTGCAGCATTGTGACCATTCAGGTTGTGCGCAAGTTGAGTTGTTTACGTGCCCATTCGGAACAAAAACAAACAAAAACTCAAAATAACTTGGAAGAGCTTGAACCGTCCCCCAGAAGATGGAGAAAAGCGCCACCGGTATGGAACTTTTCGTAGCGACTACAACGAAGACTGGGAAGAATGGATAGAAAACAAGAAGAAAGATTGAGACTTCCACTTCAGACCGCAGAGTGCATAGGACTCAGTCCTAAGAAAAAGCAGCAACATAAGCCTGTTCACCAACCAAGCACCCCAATGACAGGGCGTGGTGCGAAGTTCTCCAAAAGACAGCAATGTCCATTTATTGGACCCTGAGCGAGCGGGCTCTGCTCATAGCGGGCGAAGTGTATCTGCCCTGGCACCAGACGGTACAGAAAACGAGGATGTGAAGAAATCGGGTGAAAGCCAGTCGCAGCTGATGATTCGTCCAAAGAGGCCTAACTAGCAATACAGCAAAAAGTAAATACCACAGAAAATCAGACGACTATAGCTTGCGATTGCTATCGGTGCATGACTACCTCCGCTTGCTGCGCTAAATATGAGCTGCTGCGTCCAACGCTTATGAATCAACTCCTGGTGGGTCGTGCGCGAGAGCCGGGTTCCAGACCAGTCTAGTGGTGGGCTGTAAGGTGGATGCGGGGACCTCTTAGCCGCAGAGGCGACCTCACTCCAAAGTGTGAAGACATTCTCGTCCGCCGCGCCGTCGCCGCCGTCGCCGCCGTCGTCGCTGCATCGTCGTCGTCGCCTCCTCCGCCTGCCTCCTCTTCTCGTGCGCCGGCTCTACTCGAGATCGTAGCTGCCACGCACGCCGCAGCCCCGTAGCTCGTCGCTGGAATCGAGACCTAGAACGCCCCACTGCCTTCTACCAGCACCTCGGCATGCATGGCATCTGCGGTAGCTCCCACCGTGTCGTCGTCAAGCGTTGTCCCCGCATCGCCGTTCACGTCGCCTCATCCGAGCCGAGTGCGAGCGTCTAAGCTCTTCTCGCCGCGTTGCCGGTCGTCGCCGTCGCGCCGTCGGTTCCAGCATCGTCGTCACTGTCGCTGTCGTCCGAGCGCCGCGCGACGTCCCGCCGCGTTGTGGCCGCATCGTCGCATCCTCACCGCTCGTCGCCGTTGTCGCAATCCTTAACTTATTTTGGCTGTATCGTGGTTTCTCACCCACCACGGCCTATCGTTGGTTTGCTCTCGCCCTGCCCTCCGCGCGCCGTCGTCGCTGTCGTCGCCGCTGCTATCACCGCGGCCTGTTCCCGGCCTTTTCGCCCGCCGTCGTCATCGTCACACAGAGAGGTGCACTGGAACGGGCACATGCTCGAGCAGGTCCTGAGAGAGTCGGAGTGCCAGGTCTGCATCGTGGACGTGAGCATGGACCTAGCCGATGAGGCGGTTCGCATCTTCATCGTCCGGCAGCTGATCGAGGACGGAGTGTTCACTGGCGTGAAGTTCATGGGGCTGCTGTCTGGCCACGGCCAGAAGACTATTTACCGGTAAGCAGTCAAACATACTGGAGGTCACACAGAAGCTCGTGCTTTGGAGCTATAGCCCCCCCC
>BGNK01004097.1:0-44352 GCA_003297005.1 Symbiodinium sp. clade A Y106
CACACGAGCACTCGAGGGTCCGTCTTAGGATCCGGGCTCCAAGGTGTCAGGGTCTAGGATCCTCCAGCCCAGCCAGTCCATTTCGGGATCTGCAAATCAAGGCCGGATTTTGCCACGTTGAATTCTTTTCATAAAATGTGCGTTTTAGCCTGGGCCGGTGGCCGATCTCGGGGGGGACCCTTTCCCAAGATGTGGCCTCTACTAAATCGGGTTGAGGCAGAGTCTAGTGGAGTCACACGAAAAGAACGGCCCTGTTTTGCGGCAGAATGTGGCCTTGACTGCCTTGGGCATGCAAGCCTCCGGATGGTTTATTGGGGGCACACGAAAAGAACGGCGCTGTTTTGCTGCAGAATGTGGCCCCGACCCCTTTGGGCACACACGAGCACTCGAGGGTCCATTTTCTGATCCCCGTCTTAGATGCGTATGTTTTAGGGTTAGAAATATAATATGTCTTATTATAGTGCCAGTACTGGCATTTGAAGTATTAAGGAATACTTGTACACAGACAAGCACTTACCTGTAAATGGCTGTAATTATGTACCATAATTACCATTTACCTCTAGGTAAGACTAGAGAGTCATATGTTTACGTTCCNGTATTAAGGAATACTTGTACACAGACAAGCACTTACCTGTAAATGGCTGTAATTATGTACCATAATTACCATTTACCTCTAGGTAAGACTAGAGAGTCATATGTTTACGTTCCGTACAATGTGTGTTACGCTCCTGTACGTGAGAAGGCTAAAGCTGAGCACTCAGGCTTAAGCTTTTGAGTTTAGGGTTTAGGGGTTTCGTCGTCACTCTCGCCCCTGGGAGTGGCTTGGGGTTGGCATCGGCCGAGGCGGACTGGCTACTTAATGGTTGGAATAGGGTTTTGGGGTATCCTGTAGTATGGCAATTATAACAAGGCACCCCCCGAAGGAGCAGTTATCGAACATGGAGATTTTGGGGTCGGGGCAGACTAAGAGTTGGGTCTCGGAAGAAGCACTGTCCCTTCCTACTCTTGGGAGATGGCTGCATTGTGCCAGTCTCGAAACTGACTTGCCAACTTGCGTAGGGAAGCTTGCAATGAGCATGTACCCAAACTCAAACCCTTCAAACTTGGGCAAGTGCAGGATGCTCTTTCAGCGCATCGCATTCTGTCTCTGTGCTCTCGCCGTGTCAAACTGGTCGAACAAGTCAAGAATTGGCTGAACCGGATACCTCCATGCAAGAAGGGAAGACACATAAACCCCTTGCAGACGACGTGTGCTACATGCACCATGGGCACTATGACGCTATGAAATGTCAAACTGTACAAGCCAGGCATCCTGTGAACAGTGAGATTTGCCAAGAATGGACAACTTCTTGACAGCTCTTCCAGTGAGAGCAGCCAGAGCCACTTGCCAGCGCCATTGCCTCAGTCCATAGTAAGGCTTCTTCCAGCTTTGCTTGCTCTCTCTCGTCTCTCTCGCTCTCTCCAGGGCAAGGGGAACGTGCGAAGTTCCCCTGACCAAGAGGCCCCCCATTCTGTATGGGCAGCTTTGGGGAAACTGTGAGACGCGACGGCTCTCTCTCTCTGTGCTTCTTCTTCGTCTTCTTTTTCTGCTTTTCCTCTTCTTCTTCTTCTTCTTACAATGCTCTCTCTCTCTCTCTCGCGCTCTCTCTTGCTTGCACGCAGCCAGGGCTTTCTCTCTCTCTCTCTCTCCCTCTCTCTCTCTCTCTCTCTCTCTCGCTCTCTCTCTCTCACTCTCTCTGCATGGGGGCAAATCGTTAGGATACTTGCAGTGACTCACCGTCTCTCTACTCCTGTTGCTCCGTAATTCCATCCAGATTCCATGGAACGCTGCTTATGCGGACTGCCACTCTGTCACACAGGACATGGCGAATGCCGCGCAACAACCGAAGATGTGCTCACTCTTATGGGGGCAGCTCTGAGAGCTGAAACTTCCCGGAATGCTAGTGTTGAGCCGAGCGGCCATGCCACGTAATGGGGAGATTATCCCTCCGCCACAACGAGCATCCCTGAATCACGTAGTTCCCATAGAACACGTCGTGGAAGCGTTTGAAACTGTCGCTGACCTCAGTAGGCCGCAAGTACTATGAAGGCACGAGCTTTCGGGCCTTGGGGTTTAGCACGGATGAAGTATAGCACTCTAAAATGCTTCGCAGAAGCTGTACAGCATGGCTGGTTGGCACAGCGTGGGCGCCAGCCGTCGCGACAAGCCACGTTCTCCACCTCGACAAAATTCCCAAAGATGGACTGATGGTAGTCCAACGTCACAGACCTCAGGAATCAGAGAATCTACCACAACTCATGCCACGCTGCATCTGGGCTTCCTGCTCCCTGTGTTCCCAAAAATACATCTTGAAGAAGAGCTGGTCCGTCTCTCCAGCGATAGCGTCCTGGGCAGGTTAGTACCACACGAGGTAGGGATTCTTCAGCCCTTCCTACGGACCCCCCCCTGTCGCACCATTACCCAACCTAGAACTGTGCTGCTGGGCTCCTCCGCTGTGGTCTTGCGGCGGAGCTCTGGGAAGGATCCCTCCTTCACTTCAGCAGCAAGGTCCAGGACCCATTTGATGATCCGGACCAGGGCTGAAGCAGGACCGATGTAGCCTCCAAGGATCCGGCTTCAGTTGAGCTTAGGGTACACCTTTCCAATGGGCAGACATCTTCCAAGGGTGGTGAAGAGGCCTCCAGCATTGAGGTACTTCGAGTCGGTTGGGCCCTGCGGGTACTGCGCATCGTCCTAGAAGTGCAGGTGCCACAGCCTCTTCGCCCTAAACGCCAAACTAAACCCTTATAAACTTATAAACCTTTGAAACCCCTTGATGATAAACCTGAAACCCCTTGATGATAAACCCTTATACACCCCTATACACCCTCATAAACCCTTATAAACCCTTGTACTCCCTAATAAAACCGTAGACTGGCTCTGCATCGCTAAACCCTAAACCCTCAACGCTAAACCCTAAACCCTCAACCCTAAACCCTAAACCCTCAACCCTAAACCCTAAACTGTCTAAAGGAGCCGGCGAGACCTCCTCCGAGCAGATGTGGCCGCCCCCCCAGCCGCAGAGCCGCTCCGAGGAGAAGACGACCTTCAAAAGATTCAGAAAACATAAGAGAATACATCGTACTATACTGTTACATATTCTACAATATAATGTGATATAGTATTTACCATAATATAAGACAAGATAACATACTATAGAATAGTGTAATATGAGACACCATGCTATGCTGTAATGTACTATGATGTAGTATAAGATAAGATAAGATCAGATAAGATAAGGTCAGATAACACACCATAATGTACTATGGTATAAGAAAATAATAATATATGCATATCAGGAAGGGCTTAGGAGGGTCTGGGGGGTTAGGGACTTACTAGGCCTACGCTTTAGGGCTGAGGGCTAAACGGACTTGCTACCGGGTTCCTAATGGTGAATACTAGTTTCATATACCCCCAAAAGCCCTAAACCCTAAACCCTAAACCCTGAACTCTAATCATCACGGCCAAGATACTAGAGAACCCTTGTATGAACCTTCATACTAACCCTGATATCCCTCAAAGGGTCCAACAGACCCGCGCACCTCCAGGGATTCGGAGCCCCCAACCATTGCCTCAACAGCGACTAACATGTAGTTGTAATGGTAATATTCGCATCAGTATTACTAATGCCGGACAACTCGAGGTTTCCTGAATAGTCTGCGCTTGTTTTAGAAAGACATACGCCTGCATACGAGTATGTGTGTGCTGTTTCTGCATATTGGTGAAGGGTGACTTCTACATTTGCGCCAACAAAACCCACCTCGTAACGCTGGATGATGATCTGAGCAACAGCCTCGGAGTGCACAGCAAGAGATAAAGACTACACATGGGCCTGAAGAGACGCGACGCAGCAAAAACGGACAACAGCACCGTGCAAAAGCGCCTCCACCGGCCGAATGTCCTTCCATCTGGGATCTGCATGAATAAGTTGTCTCAGATCGTTGAAGATGACATCCATGCCGTCAGAGACGATAAAGAGGCGCTGCCGTCCACCAGCGGACGTTGCCAGGTACTTTTCCAGAAATTCTTGATAAAAGCGGAGACGCATGTGCATGCCGTCCCACTCGTGATTCTCACAAACATTGTGAACAGGCAGAGGCGTGGATGCACGGAAGATGTGAAAAACGGGGAAGTCCATCACCTTCACAAATCGCCCACCACTCACACATGTCAGCACCTCCACGCCGGACCACTTGGGATGCCCGGTGTCAAAGTGCAATGCTGGGTCCGCTTCCCCGGACTCCAAGGCCGCCACAGGAGACTTCCAAGGCTGAAACGGCCTGCTGTGAGGATATATACTATATATATATATAGATAGATAGATACATATATATATATATATATATACATAGACAGAGGGGGGATAGATAGATACAAATGTTTCTTTCTATATATATACATATATATATACACACACGCCCATATGTGTGTACCATCACGTGTCAGAAAGAATGATGGCTTGGAGTTACATAAACCCTGATCCGGCGAAGCTCTTGGCTCGGCTCTTCTTATAAATCACAACAATGATAACACTAATCATAACAATAATAATACGAATAACACTAATAATAATCATAAATCATAATAAGAATAACAGCAATGATAACCATTTACAATTCGATGTACTACCAATAACGGGGTGCCCAAGCCTTTTGGCTCTACATATACATATACACATACATATACTACTGATAACGGGGTCCCCGAGCCTTTTGGCCAGCTGCTGCATGGGAGCCAGGCGGAGCGCGGCCATGCGGAGGGCCGCCTCCGACTGAGCGCCGATCTGCTGCACCATCTCATGGGCCTCTCAAGAAGCCCAAATGTTTCGACCCTGGGATATGATGTAAAATGATATGACAAAACGAAATACAACATGATACAAGATTGTTTAGTATAGTCTGATAGAATAGACATGGTATGAGATCATCTAACCTAAGGTAACATTATAAACCATATGACAACTTGATGTAGTATAAGATGATAAATAGAACACAAGATAATATAATGCGATGTGAGATGATGTAAGGTAACAGAATATCAGGCAATATAAGACAAATAGTATGGTACAATATGATACAAAATGTTGTGATATAATATAGTATAGGATGATGTAAAACAAGAGAATTTAACAAAATATGAAATGATAAATGTAATACAAGCTGATATAGTACAAGAATATAACATAAGAGACTTGCAGTTAATGTCGGATGATAAAGTATAACGATCTAATAGACAGTGACTATGATATGATAGAGTATAACGGAACATATTAGAATGCAATACCAGATAAGATAAGAAGATACAATATACTGTAACATAATATGGGCATTCCTGGAGCTCAATCTTGCCGCCAGCACCCAGCACAAAGACACTTCGAACTCGACCTCGGATCAACTGCACAGAGCCCTTCTAGCACCTGCGCCCTGAGCTGCTGGTAGGAGCTCTGCAAGGCCTCACCAGAGGGTTCAGGGGCCCAGGGTTTAGGATTTATCAGGGTTTAGGGTTCAGGGTTTTGGGGTTTAGCGTTTGGGGTTTAGGGTTAAGGGTTGAGGGTTTTGGAGTTTTGGGGTTTAGGGTTGAGGGTTTAGGGTATCCACATCATCGCATGATCGCGAAGCAACAGCAGTGCACTTGAAGCATGATGAAGGCAGTGTAGAGTGGACTGGCATCAGCAAAGGCACGACTTCGCAAAGTAGCACCGCTGCCACTACCACTACTACCACAAACTACTACTACAATTACCCCGACGACAACGAAAACTGCTTGCGTAGGTACACCGTCATTCGGTGTACTGCAAGGTCAATGGAGCAAAGCTGATCCAAGGAGCGTGGCATGGCCCGGGTCATGTTGTTTCCAAAGACATTACATCAACTTAATAACGCCAAACCCCATAAATCCTAATCGGCTCAACCGAAACCCTTTGAACCGAAATTTCTTCGAACCGAAACGCCAGAATAAGCGTACAATCCCAGACCTCGCCTCGATGTCGCGCCAGGAGCGCTCCAGCTCAGCCTCTCCTCGAACTTCCGAGATCTTCCTAAACATCCCCTAAAATCTCGAAACATGCAGTAAATCATAAAGAGAGATCCTACGATAGTTTAAGGTATATTCCTTCATTAAAGGATTTTGGAAGGTCTGGGTTTGGGGAGCGGGGGAGTCTGGGGCTCGGGGCTTACGGTGGCTGCTTTTTGAGGTTAGGGTATGGGGTCCAAGGTTTAAGGCTGCAATTAGGGACTTAGGTTGGGTACTGCCCCCATACAATAACAGTCTATAATAAGGCTACTATTAAGGTCCTAATATAACTAAATTATGAATATTATCCAACTGTTACTGAGTGGGGGCAGTACCCAAGACTTAGGGTTTGTGGAACATCCGCGCTTCGAAGCGTAGCGCAACAAACCCTAAACCCGAACCCCCAAACCCTAAACAAAACCTAAAACCATAAAACCTTAAAACCCTAACTAAACCCTAAACCCATCATAAAACCATAAACCCTAAACCCTAAGCTAAACCTTAAAACCACAAAAACCCTAAGGCCCTCAACCCTAAACTAAGCCCTAAAACCCTAAAATCCTAAACCCTAAACCCTAGGAATGGAGAAAAAAAAGCCTTCCCAAGTCTCGGAGCGTCGTTGGGCGACCTCGGCTGCCCTTTTCACCAGCGCCTCCTCCCGGGCCTCGCGTTGCTTGGCTACGGTTTGAGGGTTTTGGGTTTAGGAGTTTACGGTTGAGTTGAGGGGTTTAGGAGTTTAGGGTTTAGGATTCAAGTTTTTTTTTGGACTCCTTTGTCCCAAGAGACTGCAAGCTGCGAGGATTCAGGGTTTAGAGTTTGGGGTTTAGGGCTTGGGGCTTGAGGGTGTAGGGTTTTGGGGCTTAGGGTTTAAGGTTTTAGAGTTTAGGGGCTTGAGGGGCTTTAGCGGGTTTGGGGCTTTCGAGCTTTAGGGGCTCAGGGTTGAGGGTTGAGGGTTTGGGGTTGAGGCTTTGGGGCTGGTGTTTACGAGTTAGGGCTCCAGGGGTCGGGTGCTTTACATGTATATATGTATCTGTATACGCCTATACCTGTATGTATATATATATACACCTATTACATGCGTGTGTATATATATACATACATGTATATACATATGTATATACATATACAGGGGATTGTTGATGTGCCTAAACCCTCAGCTACAACAACCCTCGCTCTGAGTACTTCCTGACCTTCAGGAGGAGCTCCTGGGCCTCACTCCTGGCAGCGTCGTCGGCATGCTTTTTGCATTGGGGTTTAGGGCCTAGGGACCTCTGAGCTGAACATTTTGGGGTCTTGAAGCCTACAGTAGAAGCCCAAAAGTTGGAAACCCCATAGCCTCAATCCTGAACAGTAATGTATAGGGAATCCCAGCACTATTTGGCCTTAATCCGGTTTCCAACTTTATGGGGGTTACTGTAGTGGTAAACGGAACAAGGGGCTTGGGGATTGAGGTCCATATAGGCTTCTCGAGCTTCGGGGTGTGTCACGAGTCTTGTTTGCGGTTTGAGGTGGGACGCATTTTAGGTAGTTCACAGTCACTTTGGGATAGCCGCTCCTGCTGCATTCACCCGGCGCGTCACCAGTAGAGCTAGCCTGACACAAGGCAGTTCAGACGTATCTGAAGGCAGGGAGAGGCACTACTCTTACAGGGCACACTGTATCTGTTAGGCTTTGTCCCTAGGGGACTAAGGCACCCAGGAACCTTCGACCGCTGCACCTTCTGATCCTTTGGATCCGGCTTGGCGAAGGATGTGTAGATGAGGCTTTGGTCCTGTAACCCCTGGTGATCCCAAGAAGGCTCGCAGGGTTAGAGCTTAGGGTTTGGGGCTTCGGGATTTAGGGTTTTAGGGTTTTAGGGTTTCGGGCTTAGGGCTCGAGGGCTTAGGGTCTTAGGGGATTTAATTTAGGGCTTTAGGGTTGAGGCTGAGGGTTTTAGGGCTGAGGCTGAGGCTTTAGGTTTCGGGCTCTGGGGGTCCTCCTGCCACTGGACATTGTGCATGGCATTGAAGCCAACCTTCTCCTTACATGGGAGCAGCGGGTTTAGGGTTTAGGGTTTCGGGTTTTGGGGTTTAGGGTTTAGGGTTTAGGGTTCACGGTTTAGGGGACCCAAAATGCAGGCGCTGTCGAGAGTGGGATCCTCGTAATTCGGGGACAGGGACCTCCAAACCAAGGGTACAACGGCTGATGATGTAAATCCTGCATTACCCATAATAAGGATTTCCTTTGAATTACGGTATATTCCTTGTTATGGGTAATGCAGGCTTCATATCATCAACCGAAGTACCCTCAACCTTAAACCCGAAACCCCGACTTTTTCGCAGCCTCCCCCCACACCCCCCTCGAAACAGCCAGGGCTGAACCTTTTTCCGAGGATCTCCAGAGCGGAAGGGGTAGCTGAACCGCGCCAGCCAGTCATGAACAGGAGCCTTGTTGGGTTAGGGTTTAAGTGTTTCGGGCTTTAGGGCTTTAGGATTTTGAAGGATTTAGGGTTTAGGGTGTAGGGTATTAGGACTCTATGGCTTTAGGGCTTCAGGATTTCACGGATGTATTTAGGGTGCAGGGTATTAGGGCTCTAGGGCTTTAGGGCTTTAGGGTTCCGGTGATGAACGGGCCCGGGGGGGAAGCCTTGTACTTGGCGTTCTTCACTTCTGCGGAGAGCCATAGGAACCTCAGCTTCTGGGCCTATGCCCTGCTGTTGAGATCACCCTGCACTCATATAATATACAAAAGAACATATAATATACATCTAAGATACATATAATACACATATAACTGCATAGAGCTTACATATAAAAACCTTAAACTGCATGTCTTGCAGCCACGAGACTCCTGAACCACCATGCGATCCAGGAAGGGATACCTGGCTTCCACGCCATGCACTCCAGCCACCAGCTCCTGCGTCTGCCAGGGAGCGCGTACAAAAAGCCAATAACATATTGTAAGATTGTCAGCTTTTTTTACATCGTTATACTATCACACGTATGTATACATACTTTAGTATACTTAAATTCCCAGAGCTCACAGGCCTCCTTCATGAGGTAGTCCCGCTGTGTTCCGAGGAAGAAGGCCTCCCAGGGGAAGAGCGTACCCAAATCTTCAGGGAACAGACCTGAGCGGTTAAGGTTTAGGTTTAGGGTTAGGGCCAAATTTAAGGTTTAGAGTTTAGGGTTTAGGTTTAGGGTTTAGGGTTTAGGGCTGCGGCTTCCGCATTCTTGAAAAGAAACAGGTAGTCTGCTCCGGAGAGTGAGCCTGTCATACAACTTGATCTACCGTGTAGGATGGAGTGTCCAGTCATCGCCAACTCTCAAGCTGCCCCAAAACTAAGTTAAACAAATCGGAGAATAGGTTTCGATAATGGCATTGTACGCTGTAGTTCTAGAAAAACTGCTGTAACGTTGCGGAGCTTTTGCAACAAGACTGCGCAGAGCCAAACCAAGAAGCACATACACCTACACCCTATAGTAGAAGCCAGAGAGTTGGAACAGCATTATCCTCATGTCCTGAAAAGTATAAGGGATTCCAGCACGATTCATCTTAAATCCATGTTCCAATTTTCGGGATTCGCCGTCTACCCTAAACCCCCGAAATCTGTAGCTAATCCCAAAGTAAATCTAATGCCTTGAACTCCTAAATGCTAAAACTTGGACCGCAAACCCTCAGCGCAAATCATCTGCCACGGCACCTCCGAAGTTGGAGTGGGGAAAGATCTTCTTTCCTGCGTCTTACAGAGGCTTGGCTTGTTGGCTTCGGGTTTGAGCGTTGGGGGCTTAGGGTTTAGGAGTTTAGGCTTAAAGGATTGGGGTCTGGGGTCTGACGTTCCTTGTCGGCTGCCATGCGTAGTACTAGTAGTAATACTATCGTCCTGGAGCCGTCGTGGCACCCCTACTACTAGCACGACGACGACTACTAGTGCTCCAGCTGCCATTTATACTATCGGCTGGTGTCGATGCTTTTACCTAGGGAAATGCGCGTCCTACATCTCCACCGAGAAACATCCTTGCTGTGACAACCATTGAGTGTGGCTCTGGATGTTACCACTCTGTTGCCTTCTGTGCAGGACTGATGGATTGACAAACGGCTGTGGTGCTGGGAATGCTGACGGGCCGTTTGAAACATGTCTCACCGAGACGCCGTACTGCGCCGGGCCGATAGTTCGACCCACTAGCTTGAACATGCTACAATACCCAGCCCCCCCATCACCCCCCACCCTCTTCCCCATAGACTCCTAACACATGGGCGTGTATGTTAGATAGTACACATGTAGCTCGATATTTTTTAAAACGGGGTAGAAATTACTCCGCTAGCCTGCGTAGGGTAAACGACACTTTGAGGTACTCCGCTACTCCGCAAGGGCGTGTATGTTAGATAGTACACATGTAGCTCGAAACTTTNATTACTCCGCTAGCCTGCGTAGGGTAAACGACACTTTGAGGTACTCCGCTACTCCGCAAGGGCGTGTATGTTAGATAGTACACATGTAGCTCGAAACTTTCGGCCCGGGGATGTAAACCTTGAATCCCAAACCCTGAACTGCAACCCAAACATCGTCCCCGGTTCGTAACAGATGGTTTAGGTTAAGGGTTTAGGGTTTCCACAAACCCAAACATCGCACCCGGTTCGCGAGGCTTCCCCACGCTTCCTCCGTGGCCGTAGTCTGAGATGATCTCATCCGCACCCGTGCCGGAGAGGTACACGAGGATGCCTCGCTCGCGCACCTGAAAGGGCTCCTACACCTACATTTTTCTCATTGTAGTAGTAGTAGTAGTTGTTGTTGTAGTAGTAGCCGTAGTAGTAGCAGCAGCAGCAGCATTACTACTGTTATTGTTTCTCTTGTTGTGGAATTTCTTAGTTCTTAGCAAGAAAGCAGACAATCCCGACCGCAGACCACGAATTTCCTAAACCCGTATTGCTTCCAAACTTCCAAACCTATACCCCCCACATAGACTCTGAAGCCTCTGCTTACCCAAAACTCCAAAGCCCAGTTGATGGCCTGCTTCATGATGTAAGACCTCAGTTCAGTGTAAGGCTTGGGTTTAGGAAGCAGAGCTTTTGGAAAACGCGTTCTAGCTGCAAGGGTTTCGAGCCTAGACCCTTTAAAGAATTGAGGGCTGGAGGGCTGTGATGTAGGAACCTGATTGAGAGAAACCCCCGGATTGTAAAATAGGACTCCGAGTACGAACCTCACAAGGAGGAGCAGGGGTTTCTTGATTAATCAGGTGCCTACATTCGAGGTTCAGCCCGGTCAGTTGGTCATAGTGCCACGGCAATAACAATGCATTTCTCGTGGATCAATGGACCACTCACAACCAAACCTCACAGAAAATAGGGCAAACACGCGCGAGTCGACCAACCCCACGGCATTCAACCCTTCGCCGCAACGTTTTTGGTCGCCGACCCGAAGACTCCAATATCCTCTAGTCAAGGTTCCCTCCTCAAGCATCCCGACCACAATTAGTTGAAAGGAATACACATTCCTTAGCCCGGGGCTACTATCTGTACTGCTGCCTCTATGGTAACATGGGATACTCTTGCTCCTATCATGTCTTTCAGGATGCTACTATGTCTGATATGATTCTACCATTTTCACCATGGATTCTAAGATCTACCCTGATTCTGACAGCTAAAGAAGGAGTCAAGAGGCAGCCCCGAGGAGGCAGGGTCCTGGGAGACGAGGAGCTCTTGCCCCCGCGTAGCCCTGGCTCTGTTTTTTTTTGAGGTGGGTTTAGGGTTTGGGGTTCCTTTTTGTTTTGGAGGTTGGGCTCTGCTTTTTCTTGAGGGCAAGGGCTCCTTAAAGGGCTTTAGGGGTTTAGGGTTTAGGGTGTTAAGGCTCCGAAACCCTAAACCCTGAGCCCTAGGATAGTTTGCATATTTGGGGGGGAGGGGGTTAAAAGCTTCGAAACCTTGAACCCTGAACCCTAAGTTCTGGGTTTAAGACTTTTCTCTCGGGGTTTAGTGCTAAGTTTAGGGTTCTTTTTTTTTTAAAGTTGATGTGCACTCCCTTTCTCCGAGTAGCGCTGGCATTTTGCCCTCAACTTAGTGAAACACAAAAACATGTAGCCACCGCCAACGTCCAGGTCCAAGAAGACATCCCAGTCACAGAAGACTCCACATCCATGCCCACACCCACATCAAGCAACCCAACGCCCAACTGTCCCAAGCGTGGACTGCGCGAACGAACACGACAACTGGCCTCCCCAGGTAGTTCCACAGGATGTCCTCGAACAGCATCGAACTCGAAGTCGAACTCGAAGTTATGCTGGAAAGCGCGCCCGGGCAACAGCACGGGCAGGTGCTGTCACGAAGCTCCCACGCCGGCCAACAACCAGCATCGCAGCCACCCAAAGCACCATCAGACGAGGCAACCGTCTCCACACCAGCCACTTCCGGAGCTCCTTCACCAGTCTCCACCCGCACACTGGACTCAGGAACTTGGGCATGAAGTAGTCCTCCAAGAGCACCACATAGCACCGCTACCATGTAGCATTCCACCATTCGCACACCCATGACGTCAACGACACTACACTACGGAAGCTCAAACGGAACCTCGCACGGGAATATCATCAGAGGACTCCATCATGTCAACTGCAATCAAGTACATGTTCTCAAAAGTGTTTCAATGTTCACGAAGACCACAAGAGTTCGAGCAGGAGCGCTGCGACGGAAACTCCAAACTGCACAACCAGCATGCTCAGCTTCACAGCTTCATGGCGCGGTGTGCACATCCGAATACCAGTAGCCGACACCCCAGAGGAACTAAAACTCAAGTGCAATCTGTCTGTCACGACTCCATGCAACGTCTTCTCGCGCAAGCCACATTTTCAGCAGCTGTCGCCATCCGTCACGGTTGTTGGCGGCAGCGACCCATTTTACACCAAGGGCGGTGGCCATGGATCTTTCTGTGTTAGCTGCACGAAAACACCCGGGATGCCTTTTGCCACCCCCTGTTTGACTGAGAGACTGTTCCTTCTGCCACCACTCGAGCGACCTCCACATTTGCATGCGGCAAGCAAGACAGCGTACATCACCCTCCCATCGACGAGCCCAGTGACCCATCAGCTGAAGTTGAAGCCGCAGGACTTTCGTGCTCCATCTCTCGATGCCATTGTTGCACACCCACAAGCGGATATCACGAAGTGACCTGGCATTGTACGTGACCCGATCTTCATCAGCACCACGCTTACACCCAAAGCAAAAATACCTCGTAGTCGCCACGCTTGAAGCTAGGCTAACCACATCCGTCGTAAACGGCATGGGACCCGCGTTAGGGTTATACATCTCGACGAGCGTAGACACGCAGCCACCAACAACCTTACATGAGAGTAACGAGTAGGCCCTTTGCAGGACCTCCTTGATAGCCTCCCAGTCAGAGAAGTCTATAGCCGCCGTGCCCAACGGGAAGANCCACCAACAACCTTACATGAGAGTAACGAGTAGGCCCTTTGCAGGACCTCCTTGATAGCCTCCCAGTCAGAGAAGTCTATAGCCGCCGTGCCCAACGGGAAGATGCCGTCGATGATGTGAAGTGTAAAGCGAGCCCCCCGCCGAAACGGGCACAGCACGAAGGCGCCAGGGTTGAGGTCGGGGTCCGAATCTCCCGTCAACATGGCAGCGGCACCAATGGCATAGACAACGAGCGCAATCTGAATCACCACGTAAAGGCAATAAAGAACATACCCGCCAGTCACCACTTTGGTAACGGTCCACCAATGTTGAGGGCGGCCCTCGTCATCTTCCGTGACTTCCTCCTCAATCACAGTTGACACATGACCACCAGAATGTCTCAAAAACCGAGTACCACTCATGCCAGAAGTGGCAATAAATGGCAAAATCTTCTCGTTGCCAAAGGAGGCAACGGCTGGGTCTTCAAAATCTTCCCCACGGAGGGGGAGCATAAGTTGCTTCTCGCGCTTCGTCACCGGCATGAGGAAGTCCTCCAAAACGACGTCGCCCAAGACGGGGGCGAGGACGACGACATGGGACGGTTCTACAACGCAAAACCTCATTCCTAAGTTTAGGGTTCAGGGATTAAGGTTTAGGGTTCAGGGAATCGATGGTTCAGGCTTTAGAGCCTGCATATTTTAGGGTCTTGGGGTTCAGGGCTTAAGGCTTACATTGTTGTATAGCTTGGGAGTGGGAGGCGCTGGTGGTTTTACCCACGAAACCCGACGTGCCGTCAGAGGGCTCTATACTGCTTAAGGAATTTTGGATCTGACCCCGGAGAAAGGCGGTCACCCGTGGGGGATATGAAGCTTTGGGTGTTTTAGGGATTGCTGGATTCTATTTTAAGCTTGGAATATGGCTACCCCGGAAGAAAAGAGGGTTTTGGCTTCCTGTCAAAACCAGGCATGACACGAAGGATGTGAGGCTTGGCTTGTATTGACTTTACGGCTGTCGGGCACTGTAGGGTTTAGAGTGTACGGCTAGGGTGTGGGGTTTGGGGGTCAAGGCCTGTTTGGGGAACCCTGGAACTCCAAAACCTGATTTAACGCAGATGGGTTGTGAGCTCCAGGATCACAGTGCGAGGTGGCATAGCTGCGAGCTGCCGCGAGTTTCGGGCAAGTCTACCGTGCTACCGTCCTGCTGTCAAACTGAACCAACGCCCTCAATCTAAGCCCCTTAGCCTTAGCCCGACGTCAGGTTCATCCCTCATCGCCAGTTCTGCTTACCACAAACGGCCCGAGTAAAGTGCTAAGCGTGCCGTTTCTGGTAAGCTGAACTGGCGATGAGGGATGGGGCTAAGGAGCTTTATTTGCACGCTCATCAGATAGCGATACATCCGAGATCCAAGGTCTCGAGCCTCACAGATCACAAGCCTTTTTGCTCTAAGAGAACCGCTGAGTAATCGAAGCCACCAAACCACAGCGGAAGACGAAGATTGCACTTGCTGGCCGTGTAGGTGAGCACCGCTTCTCAATGCGATGACGCCGGAGTTAGGAAGGGCCATTGTGTGTCATCGCTCACCAGTCACCACACCGCGATCTCCGCTACCTGGAAACTCGTGCACGTCGGCTGCGCCCTTTCCCAAACATGCCAATTCAAAACTCATCATAGGCTCCGTCTCAGTGCACCTTGGTCGCCATGCAACACAACACAACACAACACGGCCGGATGAAACAGACTGCTCCGATTTCATGCAGCAGTCGAGCAATGGAATCACGCTTTTCCACTGATTCCCAGCAAGCAATCACTCCATGCCGGCAGCATTCTTCGCTATGTCCCTCTCTTTGATGGCCTCCTGCAGCACAGCACAGGGAACGAACACATTGATCTTCTAACTTTGATTCTTTTGACCGATCGCGCTGATGCGTGACCCCTCCACAGCACCGCCTCCGTTCCGGACCTACGCTTACAACTCGAAGAGTCCTCCTCGGGATCAAAAGGCGCGTCCCACTTCAGGTCGTGCAGTTCCTGCCACCAAAAGAGCTCTGCCTGCCTCAGTGCCTTTCATGGCTTTTAAATGTATTTATGACAATAGTAATAACTGCTATTATTATTAGTAGTGCAATTATTATTTGTATTATTATTTGTATTTTATCATCTCTGGATGTCTTGCTTTCACGGTACCTTGGCACTTTCGGCCCTCACGCATAAGGAGGCTACGATTCGGTTGAGGCTTAGCTGTGGCTTCGGTACCCGACATTTGTGAACTCCGGATCTACTTGAAGGCGTGCAGACCCCCAACCCAGCTGCAGTACAAAGGCGAAACATCAAGCAAAGATGCTGATCTTAGCCACCTGACCCCTGCGCCCGCCTCGAGCTTTTCAAGCAGCACCTCACAAGGTTTTGACCAGAGCATGAACAACACGAGCCAAACAGCTGCATGAAATCTTCCATACATATCATATATTCATGCAAGTATCATCTCCGAACTCTTACCTGGTGACCCATCCGAAATTCGTCGGTAAGTTTCACGGCATTAGCAAAGCCTTCCACAGGCCAGATCAAACGGCCGCAGAACAAAGGAAGCGAAGGTTGCATAAAAAAACGAAGGCAAAGAAGACTGCCACCCCCTGCCCTTCTCCCCCTGCCTGACGCTGCGAAGAGATGCCCAGAACAGCTTCCCAGGCACGGCGCTTCGAGGGGCCGAGATCGTGAAGCCACTCGCCCAGGTCCTGCCCGCAGGAGTGGGTGTGGGGCTTTGGGGATTATCTGATCCTTGCAGCCGACGGACTGGATGAACTCATAAACCCGACGGCTGCACGGATTTTGGATTCTGCCTCCTGTATCAGGATCTGGGGTTTAACTATAAGGCCGTTCGAGGCGCCAGCCTCGCTTGATCAGGTCTGCTTTCGGAGTGGTGTCTGGCAGCTAGCCTTCAGTACCTGTTTTCGATAGTGGCGGCAAATAAGTAGAAGCAGCGGCTGCGCCGGTGTTGGTTTTCCAAGTCACCTCATGTCTATATCTAACACCATGGGACTGCCGACAAAAACAATAAACTCCTGCTTCGGATGGTTAGAGAGGACAAAGCCTCAACCTCGCCCGGCACATTTCCTCTCAGACGGTCCACCGGTCAACCCTGTTTCACATTGGTGCACGTCCGACATTCCCCTGAAAAAATCACATCACCAGCCCGTCTGAACTCCTCCCCTAAACCCTAAACCCTTAACCCTAAACCCTAAACCCTAAACTCCAAAACCCCAAACCCTAAACCCTAAACCCTCCTACTGCACTCAAACCCCAAGCAACACCGGGCCGTCAATTGCTCGCCCCGGCGCGTGAGCCAGGCAGGCTCCTTCCCATACTCCTGGGCAGGGTCCCGGTAAGTGTTCTCGCCGTTGTCACCGGCCCTAGTAGTACTAGTCGCAGGAGTAGAAGTAGTAGTGGTAGTAGTAGTAGTACTAGTAGTAGTAGTAGTAGTAGTAGTAGTAGTAGCAGCAGCAGCAGCAGTAGTAGTACTACTACTAGTAGTGGTACTAGTACTAGTACTAGTACTAGTACTAGTACTAGCACTAGCACTAGCACTAGCACTAGCACTAGTACTAGTACTAGTACTAGTACTAGTACTAGTACTAGTCGTAGTAGTAGTTGTTGTTGTTGTTGACCTTGCGCTTTCACTCGCAATTGCACTTGTGGTTGCGGTTAAAGTTGCAAGCAGAAACGGTTTCAGTAGCAGTGGTGGCAGCGGTGGCAGCGGTGGCAGCGGTAGCAGAGGTAGCAGAGGTAGCAGAGGTAGCAGAGGTAGCACAGGTAGCAGAGGTACCAGTGGTAGCAGTGGTAGCAGTGGTAGCAGTGGTAGCAGTGGTAGCAGTAGCAGTATTACCACTACTCACTACTCCTACTCCGACCCCTACTCCTACTCCCGCTCCCGCTCCCACTCCTACTCATCCACCACCTGTCCTACTGCTCCGTCCTGGGTGTTCTCCAGCATCTCCACAAGCTCGGCCCTGAGTTGACAAGGGTAGCATGAATCGTTTCGACATGTGGGGCACGACTATTCCACGCACTCTCCCGAGTCTCGTCCTTTTTCGTAACCGTTGTTATTCCTGACGCTTGCCACCTCCACTGCCACCACCAGCACCACCACCACCGGCTCTTTTCTGCTTTACTAGCCTTATGCGACAGGTTTCATGCTTGTGGGATCCAGCTCCATATCAAAGGCTTTCTCAGAGAAGCTCGAAGACAGGAGCTGCGAAGGTTTACATTGCGCTGTAGAAATCCGAAACAAATTGCATCGACTACAAGATCCTATGATGCGCAATGCACATCTCTATGTATGCTACAATGCCTCATGTTTACGGTTCAGATACTCAGGGCCAAACTCTGCGCTGGGACGGTTTAGGATTGTAGGGGCTTTAAGGTTTAGGGTTGGGGCGGTGCTTGTTTGCTGTTAGTGTGGGGAAGTGTTTTTTTGTTGCTGCGGTGTGGGGAGGTGATTTTTGGCTGTATTGAGGCTGTTAGCAGCAACCTATTGGAGAATTCATTGTTTTCAACAACCTATTGGGGAATTCCAATTAGCATCTTCCCTGCACCCACAGCAACACCCCCACACCAACCGCAAAAAAGCACCAACAGCAAAACAAACACGCTGTGGATGCTAAGGGTTGTTCGGTTATTTGCCGGGGGCGTGCTTTTCTTGCTGTTTGGGTCTGGACGGGCCGTTTACTCGCTTACAGGTTGGCCGGGGTTTCAACTGCAGAGTGCCACTGCAAAAAAGGACCAAAAGCAAAAACAAAACAAAACACCTGTTCCAGTGCTCAAGAAACGTTAAAAGTTCAAGCCCGGACCCTGAACCCTAAACCCCACTGAAGTGAGATCCAAGAAACACGAGCTCGTGGGACTGTGGCAGCCCACGCCTGCCGGCTGAAACGCGCAAAGACCCGGAGCTTGGCTAGATAGGGCTTCAAGTTTTTCGGGTTTAGGATGGTTTAGGGTGTAGGCGGTTTCGGGTGAGGGCTTTAAGGCTTTGGGGCCTTCTAAACCTCCCCGGGGGAGCTACATGTGGAGTTGGGCTTCAAGGCTTTGGGTCCGCAAATTTGCCCCTCCCTCAAGGCCTCGCAGTGTTCAGGGCTCGTAAGCAGATACCAAGTCTTAGAACACAAGAAACCTGGCAGGGCTCGGTGGCTCAAGCCTTTTTGTTCCCTAGGGCCTTCTTTAGGCTAGGCAACTATGAATTTTTTTTTCTCGGCCCTCTGCTGCCGAGGTGCGCAGCACGCAGAAGCTCGGGTAGAAGCTGCCAAAATGCTTCCTGACCGGTGCGGGCTCAAAAAAAGCAGCGGGGGAGCACACACATCACTGGTGCACGTGTGGTGTTTGGGGGCCAAAGATGTCCCGAATGAAACGTATGGTGAGGGTTTTATCATGTCAGGCTTTGGGGCTTTAGGGTTATCGGGTCTAGTACCAGGTATGTGTTTCATGCATTCGCCAGCCCTGCCTCACTTGGCTCCTCGTCGTCTTCTTTGCGCCGCACAGGGGCAGCCTTCGGCAGCTCCACGTGTGGGGGCTTGCCTCGTAACAGATCGAGCACACAGAAGAGTAACCCTTATACATCGGAGACTCATCGGAGTATCCCTTACAAGCAGTTCGGCGAAACGGCGGCCTGCGAATGGCCGACGGAGGCAGAGGAGCGCCACGGATGCAGCAACTGTGAAGGTGGCCCTCGGCATTTAGGCTTTAGGGCCTTAGGGTCAGTGAAGCGGAGTACAGGCAGAGGACTTGGGGCTCTGTTGCCTAAGATGCCGAGCTGCAGCAACACGGCTCGTCTGCCGAAGCTGCCGGCCTGTACCTTGCTCAGTCTTGCGAAGATAGATCCACTCACAGGCTTAGCTTCATGCTCGACATAGATATGGCGGACTAGTGAACGCATGCTACATGCTCAGAATTGGACAAAGGATCCGGGTGCGGCTGTCTATGCTGATCGTGGCGGTTCTGAACGAAAGCTTGCTCGAATACACGTGTGCCTGCCAACGATTCATTAGCCCCTGATCGTCTGACATTTGGCAAGAAGGCCGAAGGAAGGGAGACAGACGGACAGGCAGAGAGAGAGGGAGAGGGAGGGAGGGGAGGGAGGGAGAGAATCGCGAAGACTGCAGGCAACATCACGTGTCTAAGACGAGGACCCCCGGAGCCCTGTGGCCTGGCATCGATCTTCGTCTACTTGGAGACCGACACTGCAAGCTGTTGCTGAACATAACCGAATTGCCATCGAAATCCCTCCCAACCAAGCCCGCAAGGAGAATAAGTTCTGCCGATATGCAGCGACCGACGCTCGAAAGAAGGGAAGGAATCGACGGAGAGCGAGTTCATGTTCGACTACAAGCCGGTACTGCGGATCTGACACGAAAATACAGCGTGGTCATCAAGACATGTCGGCCTTTCCCTTTCGTGCCTTTGTTTTAAGTACTGTTGCCTATGCCTGCTATTTCATCGCTACGATTCTGATTCATGTGATTTCGTACGTTCGTCCGTATTGGAGCTGTGTTTTCCTATCGTATGGATGTTGTTGAAGCAAAAGGCACGACGACGACGACGACCACTGCAACAAAGACAACGACTACACCTTCAAGTACCAGTACGAGTACGATGACGGCGGCGACAACAACAAGGACGACGACGACGGCCACGACAACGAGCACCAACTCTAGTCGTTGCTGAAAGTGCTATTTCTACTTTCATTAGTGTTCCAGCAGCCTGGGACCACCCTGAGTCCGCGGCATCGGAACGGGCAGATGCTGCGAGCATCGCCATGGCGCGAAACAAGAAGAGAACAAGCGAAAGCAGTCACGGTGGCTATGATCACCGCCCAGGATCGTCTAATGATCCGCAACAGTATGTGATATTGGTAGCATTGTTTCTGCGATCTTCAAGCCAAAAGGGTCCTCTCTTCGGACGGATAGAGCCTCGAGGCTCCGCACTTTGCAAGGGTTCTCGGGTTCAGGGTTTAGGGTGCTGCTCTGCGTGGTAGAGGCCCTCTACTCACGGATACCTCTGAGGCCGGCACATGTCAGAGGTCCCGAGCTTCCCAGCTAGTCACTCAAAGCAAGCTTTGGTCCTCTGTACTCTGCCAGACACAACAACTTTGCGGGCTAACCACATGGCATCGGAGGAGATGGTGCAAAACACCAGGTCTCACGCAACATCAGCAGACACTTGAATCATCCCGCATTCTCGACTGTCGCCACGGCTCGTTGTTCCCCGCGTGAACCGGAAGGAGGGATGCCATTCACAGCGGAGACTGCCCTCGAAGTCAAGCCGACATCTCTGGTCTGTAAAGGCATGATGAACCACTATGCAGCACTATGCAAAGATGCCCAGGAATCACCGGGATACCATCTTTGTGAGATGGGACGGTGCTTGAGCCAAGACTTTAGTAGCGTCATGGAACCGGTAATGGCAGCACTGCTGGTAGTGTTCGTCATAGCATGGCAGCAGCAGCAGCAGCAGCAGGTCATAGCATGGCAGCAGCAGCAGCAGCAAGCAGCAGTGGCAGTGGCAGTGGCAGTCGCAATGGCAGTAGCAGCAGTAGGAGTAGCGCTAGCGGTAGCGGTAGCGGTAGTGGTAGCGGTAGCGGGAGGAGAAATAGTTGTTGCTGTAGTTGCAGTCGTAGCTGTGGCTGTCTCCCGATCAGCACCCTGCTTCTCCCATGGTCCTTTTCGACCACCGAAAACAATAGGTCACATGGTTCAGACCCTCCAAATCGCAGTACCCCTGTCCAACCCAATCGGAGGCCTGTAGTGGAATGGCTCGCATTGCCATGCCAGGCGGTTGGCCTCAATTCTCGTTCTCCTGCGTCTCTACAAGGAATTGGCATCACAGGTACTATGCACCTTCAACAATCGGGTGTCCCCATAAAAGCCGAAGAGACTTGGGCAACCGATCGGTTGCTAATTGCATCCGTATGTTCGAACCCTTTCGGTCACCGACTTGGGTACTTCGTCGGGACTGTACTTGGAGGCCCAGGGGACTTAGTAAGTCGGTTATACGTAGGGTTATAATGGGGTAGCTCCAATTAGGGTACTTATAACTCTACTTATAACCTACTTACTAAGTCCTCTGGGCCTCTAAGTAGCCGAAGTGCAGCAAAATGCCCTCTGAGGACCAGGCTTCTGCTTCCAGGTCGTTGCCGCTCAGGACCTGCGGAATGTAACCGATGGAACCTACGGAGACATGCATCTATATGCCTATCTTTAGGAATATTTATACAGAAAATATATGTCTATATGTATATATAAACAGATATGCTTGAATGAATGTGTATGTATATATTTATGTGTGTGTGCGCGTGCGTGTGTATCTGTACCTGTATGTGTATATATATATATATATATATATATATATATATATATATATATATGCCTGCACATGTATGTCTCCATACAACATACCTGTTTTTGCATACAAGTGATAATCATTGCAACTTTCTGCTTTCAAGATTCGATTACGTTGGTCTCGGTCCAGTTTCCAGCCCAACCGATGCGTTCTTTCAGAATGTCCATGTCCTCAGTCGAGTAGACTGTGTAGGCAAAGTGTCCAGTCTGGTCGTTGACGAGAGCGACATGGATGGCCCCACTGTCGTAGCCGGAGGACAGACCAATGAACCTCATGCTACGTGAGACTGGCACAGACAAATTCGAATGCATTCTTGCCACTCCACGCTCAACTCTGCAACTATCAGCAACCACGCACACACACACACACTGTCTGGCAAGTCCATCTGAGCTGCATCGGATGGATGGCATATTGCACACGCTTGCGCACTGCTTTCTCGAAGGCTATCTGGAAGTCCCTGGAGTCCTTCTCACGGAGCACAAGCTACCAGTACTTCTCTGGAGTCGGACAACGGCAACTTCCCTTCACATAATAGTATATATATATATATATATATATTGTATATTTTATGCTATATAGTATATAATGTACCTTATATGTTATAGACTATGTCTTATATCTTTTGNATAGTATTATATAGTATTATATAGTATTATATAGTATTATATAGTATTATATAGTATTATATATAATAATATATTATTATATATTATTATATATTATTATATAGTATTATATATTATTATATATTATTATATACTATATATCATGAAATGGCCTGCTTGAACTGCCTCAGGTCGAACTCGTGCAGCGCCTGCCTCTGAATTAAAGGCTTGTTCGAGGACTTCAGGTCGAAGACCAAGATGGAATTCGGGTCCACCATCACCACCTCTCCTCTCAAGGGGCTTAAGGCAAGGGTTTAGGGGTTTAGGGTTTAGGGGTTTAGGGGTTTAGGGTTTAGGGGTTTAGGGCAAGGCAGGAGGAATGCAAGGCCAGAGCCACAGATCTCGGATCTCCTTGGGGAAGCCCTAGCCGCAGTAGCGCACTGCGGTAGCTGGCAAAATGGAGGCCCTTGTAGGTGGAGTACCACAGTGGCTTCGTGGAGAAGATGTCCGTGGATAAGACAGCACGGCCCAGCCGGAAGTCCAGCACTGCCAGGGCAAACTCGCCATCCAAGGACCGGACGAAGGCACTGCCCTTCTCTGCGTAGAGAGGCAGCAATACCTCCCCATCACTGCGAGCAGTTGGCACCAGGTCTCGGAAGTTGTAGATCTCACCGTTGTAGAGCGCTACCACATCGCCCTCGCTGCTGACGAAGGGCTGCGGAACGCGCTCACCTCTGGACCAGGGAGAGAGCATGAAAACAACAGAAATGTGAAGAGCTCCGAACTTTCGCTCTCTCCCTGCACTCTGTAAAGGACGGGTTGCCGGTCATATGAAGTAAGTTGTGGACGAAAGTGAAGTTGTGGAGTTCAGCTCTGGTCGTGAGGTCGGGCCCTCGTGGCCGCATGAAGAAGTTTACATAGGTTAGATTCGACAGGAGCCAGCTGCTGACGAGGAAAGAGCACATGGCTGCACAGCAAGGCTCAATCGGCTACAGCCACATCTAAGACCGTCAACACAATCCATGCTGTCTGCTAGCTTAGGTCATCATCGGAGCTTCGGAAGGGGGAGGATTGAGAACGAGCTACGACATGCATCAAACCGCAAGAAAAACCTTCACTCACTTGCAGGTACGTCAACCCGGGCATCAAACCGAACTTTGAATTGGAAAGGCTTCACGCCAACGCTGTTTGACGGTGAGGGCGGACTGGTGCCAGCCTTGCTACTTGAGCCTCAAAGGAGCAGCGACCAGACTTCGGAAAAGACGGTTTGGAAGAGATGCTTATTGCTAGTGCCACTATGATCAACAACTATTTCTCTCTTTTAAGTCTCAGCTTTTGTTGCGATAGACAGGTGTCCCCTCGATATCCAAGAGCATCTCAAGTCTCAAAGTGCTGAAAAAACCTCTCAACCATCGGATCCTCAGCCAGCGCCCCATGCTTTGAGGCAACCCCACCGGCCAGGGCCGCGGCGCCTCCAGTCTTCGGGTTTTCACGGCTAACGGGAGTCTTAGGGCGGCATCTAGCTTCGGTGGTTCTGTGTAGCTTTGGTTACAAGGATTCTTGAAGCTTTACGGAAGGAGTCCGAGACTCACCTCCGGTGATTGCACTCGCAGGAAAGAAGCACGCAGAAAGAGCTCTCCACACATAGCACCAGGTTCTCCCGCGGACAAACAGGAGAGCACAATTCCGACCAACGCCAGACAGTGTCAGACAGCGCTGGGCGAGAAAAGTTATTGAGCAACATGTGAACAACAATCGGAAAGGAACGGAATCGAAAAGAGTTCACTGAAGAAGCTGCCGAAGGAAACTAAAACAAAAGACACTTCAAGTAGTGCTGAATCGAAGAAAAACTTGAATGCAGCAGGATAGATTGCGCGCCAGAACCTCCCTCGTTCTATCGTTCTCGACATGTCTCTCTATCCCTTTCTCTGTGTCTATGTCCGTAGCTATCGGTATCTGTGGCTGTCTTGCTCATCTGTTTTTTAAACGCTTATCCGTCATCTGCCTGTACCCATGTCTACATCTTTCGTTTACCTGACTAGCTACTTGCGGCTCTCTTTGTCAGTGTATATCGGTGACTGTCTATCCGTATACATATCTATCTACAACTCAAATGTAGCATCTTCATCACAAGGCCTAATGCGGCGGCCAGGGACGAAGCAGCAGGACCCAAACGCCGGACCTTGGAGCAATGCCTTTATACAGTGACATGGCTTTGCAGACTTTGCGACCGCAATCAGGGCCTATAGGATTTAGGCGAAAAAGGGCTCCTTTCTGACGAGAAAGGGCTCCGCCTCTGTGCAGTTGCGTCTTAAACTGCTACAGCAGATCTCGACCCGGACTTCTTGGCTTTATCGCCCGCAGTCCCCATGTGCCCTTGCCCTTATGCTTAGGGTTGCAGTGATATGATCTTGGGCTCACAGCTTTAGGGTTTCTCTAGCGACAGTGCTCTGTTTAATCTTCTTGTCATGACTGCTCATACCTGAGCCCGATACCCTAAACCCCGTCATGCCCACCCTGCAGGGCTTCCAGCCCTGGCTGCCCTAGCAGCCAGCACGGAGGCCGTAACGCCACCAGCGCCCAAGAGGAGGCGACGATCTCGCAGGGCTTACATTTCGGATTCTTCTGTTTCCGGTAGATTCCCGGTTTAGGGTGGGCACCCAAAGCAAAAAGACTGCACGAAACCAGTCTTGAGACAAAGCAAACCTTTCATGTGACGAAAATCGCGAACCAGCCCCAGATGCGAGAGGGCTGAGATTTCGAGGCGGCTCCTTCTCCGAAAGCTCTGTGTAGTGCCTCCAACATGCAGCCACCTTCGGTCCAAATGCCCAACCCAGGAGCCCAAACCCTCACCACAAGCCCCAAAGCATCCCCACCCCAGAAGTTAAGACCCAGTCGGCTCAAAACAGCCCACCCAGACCTTCCGGCGCGATGGCCGCCCAGTGGCCATGGGTTCCCGAGGCCATGGGTTGTAAGGGTCTGTCGGTTCCTAGATGTGACGTTGGGGGATGACAACATCAAGATACGAAGAGCCACAACATGATAGCAGTAAAGCAACTCTACAAGTCTTATCACAAGCAAGTAGCTCTATGAGCAGGAGTCGCTGTAATAATAAAATGAATCATAACCGGTGGTCTTGGAGCTCAGGTTGCTGCCCGAAGCTCTAGGGGTGCTCAGTCTACTCAATGCCCAGCTCTAACTATATCTTCGGTCAGATATGGGACCAAGATCGATGTCGTGACGCCACTGACATCACTGCACACATGTCTGGCCAAACTCCGATACACATGGCGCAGCTCAACCACCGCTGCAACGCACCTGCCCGCATGTAAATGTCCTGCACGGAAGATTCTGTCAGAAAGCAGAAGGGCTGGGGCTGAGAACTCCCAGTCGTCCTGCTGGCTTTGTCGCAGCAGTTGGTGCCCACGGCCCAGAAATCGATGGAGCCGGCCTAGGCCAGTGAACAAAGCCTCACCCAGCGGCCTGTCGAAGAGAGCTGTCCAAGGCCTCTGGGATGACCACGCCCCCCTCAGCTGCCACCTGGAGCAGCAGCGAAAGAGATCACCCCTTTCTGTGAGTTAATATGGGGACCTTAAAAATTAGAATAGGGTTTTGGCGGTTTTGGTGTGCATTATACGATAACCATCTTAAGGAACCCCCACAATAGTACGGGGAATTATTTAGGCCCCTGTATTACGCCGCTGGGAGAGAATCAGCGAAAGAGGACGCAACTCGAGGCCCCTGCTTCATCGGGGCCTGCTTGGTTGCGCAGCGGCTGGCCTTGCCGGCACGGAGTAGATCCAAGGTGAAAATAGAAAGGGGGCACATAGCAGTTCTCCCGACAGGCCCCGTGCCGATGATCGGCGCGGCACAGAAGTTCGTGCGGCTGGTGAAGGACACCATCTGCCAGGGCGACGGATTAGGATTTCCCAACTCGATCCAAAACGCCCAGACCTCGTTGGTCGCGACTTCTGTGCCCTCCTTGAAATAGACCTCACAAATCAGAAAGGCAAAGAGCTCCAACATATGCATCGCTGTGCCGTGGGCTTCTCTTTCTGAGCCTCGCCAGCATCCATGTAGCTCTGCCCTTTGGCGTGGGCGGGATCCACATCTGTATACGACACCAGGTCCTCCGCGAAAGTGACGTGAGAAACAAGCAGCCCTCCCAGCTACCAGCTTTTGCGAACTCCTGGTAGGTGTAGTAGCCGATCATGTAATGTCCGTAACTCTGGTCACCGGCCCACATGCCAACAATGGAAGCCAGCCTTACGCGGCACGGCTCGACGGCTCGCTCTCTCTTATGTCTTATGCAAATAGCGAGACGGAGAGCAGCAGAGTGGCCAAGGCTGCTGCCAGAGGCATCCCGTCAAGGCCATGGCCTTTCGGCACGGCACCCGCCGCCTCTGTCAAGTTCTTGGCAAAACACCGCGGGTTCAAAGCAACAGCTTCTGAAGGCCGCCAAGGAAGGCCTTCTTTGCTTCTCAACTCAGCCGGAGCCCAAAGGCCACAATCCAAGCGAGACAACATACGACAAACCTAAGCCGAAAGCTTTCCAACCTAAACTGTAACCCCAAAAGCGAAACACACCCTTGCGCCTGAAGAGGAGCACAGTCGCCTCGGAATCGCCATCCGACTTGCGACTGCTTCGTGGGAGCAAAGCTGAGCATTAGCGATACAGATTCGCAAACTGTGCACAGTGAGCTGCAGCATGTACTTGATCATGTATGTGTGCATGTATGATGTACGTACGTACTACGTACATGTATGTGTGTGTGTGTGCGGACGTATGAACGATCTTCAGTTGTACATGGTATGAGCGTTTGTAAAATGCAATACATCCCATTTCACAATACATTGTGGGAAATGCAACATGACAAACAAAAACGGAGCATCATTAACAGGTCCTGCGCAGAACGGGATAAGCTTGCCTCGTGCTACGGTATAACATAGCAAAACAACAGAGAACGTTGTGCTGTCACAAGATGCACGATGGTCGAATCCAACCTACACCTACTGGTGTGGTGAAGTGCAACATAGCAGAACACAACATACCGGCAGCCGATGCAAATCGCATATGCGAGCACCGGGTTCATTGCATGTTCTTTGGAATTATTTGCTGGGTTATATTGCATTACGAAAATGCCGGCTCCGAATACATATGCATATGACAGGCCACAGCATTGCCTATGACATGTCAGAAGCGATGTGCGACATGTGATCATGGTACATGTGACATGTTCCAGATGAGCCGCAGCCCAAAATCACAAAGGACACATCACATTTCGAATGACGCATCATGTGGATTCGTGTCGTGCAGTTTGTGCTACTGCCCATAGTGATGTGGCGACACCATGCAGTTTATGTCAGGTATGCTGTGCAGCTTCCACGTACCTTCTCTTGTTTTATGCGTGTATATGGAGATGTACACACATACCCAGCGACGTGTACATGCAGACACACGCGCGCACACACACACACTCTCTCTCTCTCTCTGTCTCTGTGTCTGCATAGGCAATTTTTTCCATCCATCCATCCATCCATCCATCCATCTATCCATCCATCCATCCATCCATCTCTGTCTCTATCTCTCTATCTGTCTCTCTCTATCTCTCTCTATCTCTCTCTCTCTCTTGCTCTCTCTCTCCCTCTCTCTCTCTCTCTCTCTCTCTCTCTCTGCCTCTTTATATGTATATATATATGTATATATATGTGTGTATGTATACATACATACATACATACAGACATACATGCACTGTATCTATGTGTTCATCTAACTGCTTCGTGTATATGTTTGTGTTGTGATACAGCGAGAGGGGGGAAGATGCAAAGGAGGCATCGAGTACTCTGTGAATCAGACTTCTCTATACTTCGTCCATATATGTTTTTTTGCAAACACATGTGCACACACAGCACTGGTGTATATGTGCAAGTACCTAACTATGTACACACATGCATTTACGCTGCACAGATGTAACATACATATGTTATAAAACATATGTTACATAGTATATAACGTATAATAACAATATACAGTATAGAATACAGTATAGTATGGTTATTATTTACCTAATGTTTACACTATATACAACATGTACAACACCTACAGTATATAGAACACATACAATATATACAGTATATACAAGATATACAGTTCTATACAATATATAAAGTATATACAATATATACAACACACACAACGTACAACACAAGCGTATACAATATGTACCATACATTATGTGCAACTCGTACTACATTCATATACGACAAAGAACGCATATATATATATAATCTACAGATTTCGGAAGTCTAACATATTATTATGTGCATATATATATATATACATATGTTTATTGTTAGAAATGTATTCATATTTATGGACAGGTGACAGGTGCTACCCTGGAGTTCCGTAGGTCCCACGCCCAGGTCATGTGCACGCAGAGAGCGACGGCCAGGAGGGCGCCGAAAGTCGCCGCTAGCTTCCAGCTGTAGAACCTGGAGGGCAGCAGAATATTTATGCAGCAGTATTATACTAGTAAATAAGAGTATATAAAAGTATATAGTAGAAAATGTTAATCATTCTAACATTCTAACATATTGCACTATTCCACGACAGAAGCTGTTGTCATGTCGGCTCTTTTCGGTTTCTTCTCCCTTCAGGTTGTGGCTTGCCGAGCAGATTGCAATCTTATCTGTTTTTGGGGTTTCGGGCTTAGGGTTTAGGGTTTCGGGCTTAGGGTTTAGGGTTTAGGGTTTCGGGCTTAGGGTTGTGGCAGTGTTGTGGCCTCCGGCTGATGGGCTCTACGGACGCAGCGTGCATTGATAGAGGGGTCACATCTCTTGCCAGTTCAGCCCCCGGACGTCTGCACATCACATGGCATAGTACAACATAACATGGTACACGACTATAGCACAGTCCACTGCCAGCATGACATTTCTGGGAGTTCCAAGCGGGAAAGAATCCCGAATCCAAACCCTGACAAGGATCCTTATGATAAGAACCCCTGAAGATGGCTTGCCCTCAATATTGAAGAAACATACATCCTTCTTCGACTGCTCTTGTGGCATCAGCGGCACCTCCAGCTGCCGAAGCTCCAGTAGTAGACGTAGCCTCGGAGGCATCTTGCCGGCAGCGAAGACAGCCGATTGAGGGTCTAGGGCCTGGGGCTTTGGGTGTGGGGATTGTTTTGGGTTTGGGTTTTGGGGTTTGGGGCTTAGGGTTTCGAGAGTTGGGGCCTCTGGACACTCGATACGGAACGGAAGGCCCTGGCTTCTCATCACATTCTCCGTGGACTTGCCGAGCAAAGCAATGCACGAACTTCCATGGGTCCGAGTTTGGGAGTCGTTTGGCTTGGACTGAAAAATGCCTGTGGGTTGAAAAATTTCAGGCAGGCAGAGCGGAGGGCGAGGCAGCCCATGTTTCATGCAGCTCCTCGCACCCCGTGTGGCACTAACAGGTGGCCAGGGCAAGACATTGGCAACACGGTGCTTCGGTTAGTTAGCAAGGGTTGGGTCTCTGCCTTATCATTGTGAAACACTTGCGCTGACCTCCGGGAAAATTTTTAAAGAAACTCAATCCAGTCCTCGATGAAGTCGCCGTACCACCGGTACGACCTGACGCTACAGTAGATCTTACACCACAGCACCCAGAAAGCAGCCATTAGGTGGCCGGCTTGGGAAGCCGCAAGCTTTCACCAACCATGGGCACGAAGTCTGCCTGCAAGGATCGTCCATGCATCCGCTAGCTAGGCTGGCTAGGAGCAGGACAGCTCGTAGCAGGATGCTTCGTGACAAGCTGCGTGGTTGCAGTCATCCAACACCTCGGGTGCTCATGAACGCAAGAGGCGCCTCGGCTAACTACATCTCAGACACGAGGCATCCTGCTGCATACATGAAGATGCCGAGTGGCAACGCTCTGACAGCCTGCACTTCAAGACACAGTAAACTGACCAAAGGAGACAGACGCAGGGCCCCTGAGCCATGCCTTCCATGAGGGCTGTGTCTACAGGGATGAGGCCGTCTCCCTCGACGCCGAAGGTGCTACCCGACAGCGGAAGGTAGGAGGCGAAGGCCACCACCTCTGCGAGTCAACAAAACCAACTCTCTGAGAAGTGCGCGCATTCGTCCGGGCCTCCTCCAGCAGTGCGCTGCGGCTGACGGTCTCGTTCCAAATTTTGGTGCCTTGCTTGCTGTACATCTTCCCCTCAACCCTGTCAGAGCTTACCAAGTCTTGTAACAGCGCCTGCAGTCTCCCACAGCGCTTGCACCGAAGCGGGAACACGCGTTCCGCGCCCCGCTACGCAAGTTACCACGGTCGGAGGCAAAGGCGCACCTGAAGTTGGCGACTGGCCATCATGCTCGAAAGGAAGAGCCCCCTGTAACGTGACACACAATTTCGCCTTTTCTCTCTGTCTCTTTCTTTGTCTTTGCTTGCTTGCTGGAAGACGTAGGGCCCTCCCCCCCGGTGGGGTGAAAGCCCCCGCGCACATGCGCAGCCGTGTTCCTTGTCCCGCCAGCGTTCTTTGTCTCTGTCTCTCTCTCTCGAAGCAAGCCTGCCGGGAACTTGTCATTGATGTAGCTCAGCAGGCCACCTCAGCATGTACCAGAAAGCAAGCTTTAGCTCCATCACTTTTTGACACGTCCAGCACTTCTACAGTGGAGCGATCACAGCATGCACGCAGGAAACGTATTGAAGACGAACTTGTCCGAGAACAGAAGTTGCCATGCCAAGTTGCGGGTTTGATCCAGAGCAGAGACGAAGGAGTCTTCTGGTGGCGACTGGTGTGGAGTGCCCAGCCTTCCATCACAACTAGCTCCTTGCTACACCTGCATTTTGCAGCCGCAACACGCAACCGCGATGACGTAATGACACCTATCTGGCCCAGGAAGAACCTGGCCAGCACTTCTGGGAATGCGGCGTGACGAGTGACCGAACGCGCTTTCGGGCCACTTCCTCGCCGAGCACCTGCAACCGCCACTTACCAGAGAATCTGCGACTCAAAGTTTCTGATAGCACCGCCGTGTCTCAGATAAGACAGTATAGATTGGTTGTGTGAACTTAATCCAGCAAGAAGCAAATCTGCAACTTTGCGTCAGCATGCAAGCTCGTGCGCGGTGCCGATAAGATTTGCCGCGACTCACGTGTCATCAGAGTCTGAATACTTATTGTGCCTTCTCTTCTTTTTCACAAGCACCAACGTTCATCTGCTTCACCATATTCCTCTTCTGAGTCGCGGTCGTCATCCTCTCACCGGTCTTCATACTTATCATACATCACCAACGCCGTCCTTCTCCACTCTCTGTTGAGGGATTCTTGCTCCTGCTACGTCTGCCAAGGAAGACCTCACGCGGTGCATCAGCTTCTTACGCTTTCCACGTCACACTGCCGAGGCACTTCGCCGATGTAAGAAAACCAACGTATTTTTTCAACCCGGCGGTCAGCTGCATGAAGTTGCTGAAGAAAGAGGTTTATGCTGCACTTCAAGGCAGCTGTTGGCGAGCAATGCAATACAGAAGCATGTAGATGTTAGCACAAGTGTCTCAGTGCAGCTCTGAAGATGAACGAGGCTAATCCAACAGCTAACCATGCAGCATGCAGTGAGGGTCGTCTGCATCGCAGATGGATTCACCGTGCCCGCGGCTGGGACGTGGTGCTGATTTTCAGATACCTCGGAGTGAGCTGAGAAGGGTGAGGAGTGAGGTGAGGAGGGTGAGAAGGGTGAGGAGTGAGGGGGTTGACGAGGGTGAGAAATGCAGAGAGTGAGGAGTGAGGAGTGAGGAGAAGTAAGGAGGAGTGAGGAGGGTGAGGAGTGAGGAGGATGAGGAGTGAGAAGGGTGAGGAGTGAGAAGGGTGAGGAGTGAGAAGGGTGAGGAGTCAGGAGGGGTGAGAAGGGTGAGGAGTGAGGAGGGTGAGGAGGGTGAGGAGGGTGAGAAGTGAGCAGTGAGGATGTTGAGGAGTGAGGAGGGGTGAGGAGGGTGAGGAGTGAGAAGGGTGAGGAGGGTGAGGAGGGTGAGGAGGGTGAGGAGGGTGAGGAGGAGTGAGGAGGGATGAGGAGGGTGAGGGATGAGGTGGGTGAGGAGGGTGAGGAGGGTGAGGAGTGAGAAGGGTGAGGAGGGTGAGGAGGAGTGAGGAGGGATGAGGAGGGTGAGGAGTGAGAAGGGTGAGGAGGGTGAAAAGTGCAGTGAGGATGTTGAGGAGTGAGGAGGGATGAGGAGGGTGCTGGCTGCTGGGCGCTTCCTCGGCCGGCTCGCCGGAGCCGGTGCCCGCAGTGCCGGCTCAGGCAGCTTCTCCCGCGCGATTTTGAGTAGATCTGCTGGAAGAACCTCGAACTTGATGAAGAACATAGGCCACAGCGCATTGCCGGGGTAGCTGCACCGCGCACACTTGCTCACTCCTCCTCACTCCTCACCCCTCCTCACACCCTAGGCCTCACCCTGCTCACCCTGCTCACTCTTCTCGCTACTCAGCCTTCTCATCCTCACCCTCACCGCGCGCAGTCAGTGCTCACGCCTCTCGGTGTTAAACTCTGCTCACCCTCCTCACCCCTCACTCTCCTCACCTCACTCCACACCCTCATCACCCTCCTCATCCTGCTCACTCCTCAACCTCGTGCTCACGCCTCTCGGTCCGAGGCTCTCGGTGTAAAAATGTCGTCAACCTCCTCACTTCCCAACGTCACATGCTCACGCCTCTCGGTGGGGAAAAAACGTCACCGCGCCGCGTGGGCGTCAACGCACTCTCACCGCTAGGGAGGGTTTAGGGGGTTTGCGGCCGAGTTAAAATCTCACTGCGCCGCGTGGGCGTCAACGCACTCTCGCCACAAAAAGCAGTCCGAGAGGCTTCCTTGAAGAGCTGGAAGCCGGCTCTGCTGAAGTCCAAGCCCTCGGGCTCCTTCATCTGCTGTAGCATCTCGCCCATGAGGCCGATCATGCTGCCGTGCAGGCTCACCTCGCTACCTCCCGCGAAGCCTCTCCTGGGGCCCTCTTCTAGCTAGTTTCACCAGCTGCAGAGAAGTGGCATCACTGGCCTCGCCTTCGCGCCGAGGCGCCTCCTCCGCTTCAGGCGCTTCCCCCTCCTCGGGTGCCTCTGCTTTCACCGCCCTGTCTCGGCCGAGCCTGGCCAACTCCTGTGAAGTAGCCGGCTCCGTGGAAGANCTCCTCGGGTGCCTCTGCTTTCACCGCCCTGTCTCGGCCGAGCCTGGCCAACTCCTGTGAAGTAGCCGGCTCCGTGGAAGACCACAAGGGCTCCTTCTCGCCGTCGCTGCCGGCTGCCTTCTCCTCACTCTCTCCGCCCTGGCCTCGGGCTGAGGCGCCGGAGAGTCCTGAGAACTCTCCCCTCTAGCACCCCCTAGTACCTCCACGGAGAGCCCCATGTCCCGCAGCCTCCGTCGCTTGGACTGCTGCGTGGCCTCGCCGCCCTCCCTCAGACTCATAAGGGGCTCCTGCGAGGCTGCAGCTCGGAGCTGCTCCTCCATCTTCTCGCCGAACAGGCCTAAGGCTTCTCGGCGCTCTAGCTGGAGAAAATACAACCTCGAGCCGGAGCATTCCAGGTGACAAGCTCGCACATATCTGCAGGCCGAGCCAAGACCTCTATGCAACATGTTGAGGCGGTGAACTGCGCGAAACTTTGATTTCGCCACACACACACACACACACCGGAAAGCCTCGCCGATGTAAGACCGAGCCACCCAGCCTGGTGAAACAAAAAGCCAAGAAGCACGGTTTCGGGTTTGGGTTTAGGCATTTAAGGCTTTCGGTGTTTAGGGTTTAGGGCCTAGGCATGAAGGAGATTGAAAACACATCCTCGGCCTCCAATAGAGTGGCCCAGGAAAGCGATTGGCTCCTGACAGTTCTGGCATCGGTTCTATCTGTGGGAGTGCGGTGAGGGCTGAGGGCCCACGGTTCATGGGGCTGAGTGGCTTCGAGGCTTCGCCCCTCGAGCTCTCTGCGAAGTAAGAAGCACCTCCGGACCGAAGTCAGCATTCACCGATGCGATGGCCTGGCAAATGACATTCTTTCCAGGCGTGGCCGGTCGTGGGGGCCAGACAGCTTAGAGTTTAGAGTGCAGAACATCTTATGTCGCCTAAAGCAAGCTTATCCTGAGGCCCTAGAATCCTAGGAGCTAGCGCATGCTCGTTGGACATGACCTTGAGCCTGCATCTGCTGCTACTACTACGTACTTCCACCACTACTTCTGGTGCTACCAGCACTGCCACTACCAAACTTGAATGAACGGCCGGCTGAAACCTTTCGCTGTCTACAGTAGAAGAACTAGATGTAGAGACCGCTATAAGAAGGACGGAAGCTTGAGTCACCTGCATACCTCATACCATAGAACAGTATGAGAACAGGCAACTGACCACAAGACCTATAAAAGAAGGCAGGGGCCGATGAGACGACAGGGAGAACCCGCAGAAGCCGCACCTCGTCGAGGGCCTCGTAGAAGAAACCCAGTGTCCGGTTAGGCCGCAGCTCTGCTGTGAAGAACTCCTGTGTTCTGACGGCTTCTTTCCGAACCTTCTCGATTTCTGCTTCTCTAGAGAAGCAATCTCCGTTTGGGCTGGTAGCTGATCCCGCTAAAAAACCGCATACTGCAGGTCTATGTGCCGCAGCACAGGTCAAGTATCCGTAGAGACTGTGCTCCGGATAGAACCTACAGTCAAGACGGTAACATGTCAGACCTTAGCATTTGGGAGTCCGGGCCAAAACAAAGAGGCCGAAGTCTTCGGCAATGCTACCATTCTTGTTCAGCTGATGTAAGTGCGCTTTCCGACAACTGTTGCTACCACAAGGCTTCCATGATGCCCACAACAGAAACCAGAAGAGTCATAGCGTCAAGCCTTCAGTCGCACCCTTGCGCCTGGGGGCACATGGATCCAGGGCTTAGGGTGGGGGGTGGAAGATTACAAAGTGTTTGCTACGGGCCTTAGATCACATGCAAGTTGCGGGCAGATTGGGCCTTAGGGCTTGGGGCCCAAACTCGAAACGCGCGAACCCACGAGCCTGTCCTTGGTGAAAGTGCTGGGGACTATCTTCAGCCAGTCGAATCTGGAAAGCGGGGCAGGATACAGCGCAAAACCTGCGCAGGGGCATTCGAGCCATCTCAAATGAACATCGGTCCAAACCCGTGAGTTCGACAGAAGAGGGGAAATGCAAATACGTCGGTAATACACAACCAAACCATATCATTAAGGACAATGAAGCTCCACAAAATCACCATTACCATCAGCATCACCTTGGCATTGGCATCTTCATGATCATCCCTGTCGCCGTCGTCAATATCATTATCATGGACACAAGATGACACAACAACATCGACAACAGCGGTCACAGGAAACAGTAGTGACACATTTTGAACGGCATTATCAAACAGAACTATCACCCGCGCAATGAAACTCCGATGGCCGTACTTGCAACGATAGGAGTACTAAAGATCAACTTCTCACCTTGCGAGACCTACTTGCAAAACTGACTCATACGCTCCATGCTTGCGACATCCAACAACCAGTGCACATCAAGAACGGAGCCTGAGTCCAGCTTTGACAACCGACTGCCGTCAACCGAGACACTGATACACCTAAGCCTAGACAATGTACATTAAACTCCCAACCCCCCAGACCCAAAGCCTCCAAAGCTAGACCTCGAAATCAAAAGGCTCGAATCATCCGTGCAGCCGGGGGTCCACGAGCTTTCAAGCGCTCTTTCAGGTCCTCGTAGTCCTAATTTTGCGGGTAGGACATCATCGCGGGACTTCCAACCGGGCTTGTCATTTTCCTTCATCCTGCTATCAGACATGCAGATCTTGGTCTCAATATCACGGAGTGGTGGTAACGACTGGTTACGTGGTTAACTGTTTTTGCAGCTCTCACTCTGCCTGGGGTACTGGTGCTCATTCAGCAGAATTAAGGTTCATGGAACGCCATCGGGATCCAGGCTTCTAAGTTCGCAACATGTTCTTGCCCGGTACAGTCTCACTAGAAGATCGAGGCTGTCATTCTAGCTCGTGTCAATCACTTCGACTCCCACGCACCGCGCACTGGGAAATGTTCCTGCCAAACACGAAAGCTCCAACGCAAGGAGAAGACTAGCAACCCCGAAACAGCTCACAAGACGCATCCAGTCGTTCGAGGACCCACGATGTCATTTCGGCTCGCTCCACCTCACTTTATGCCCTCACAACTGTAGGGGCCTCAATAATTAGAGTAGGGATGAAGAGGGTTTTGGGGGTCCCATCCCCCAAAGCTTCAAAACCATCCGTAAAGGAACAACCCGACGAAGAAACCTTCGACCCTTCCACGAGCCCGGCCCGGAGCCTCTGCTGTGCCAAACTGCGCCGGGCAAAGGACGACGGGCTGCAAGCGCACCGACTCTGCCTGAGTCTTTAGGGTTTAGGGGTTTATGAAGCGGTCGTCGGACGATCCAGGCGAGATCGTCAGGGGTTTTTGGGGTTTAGGGTTTAAGGTTTTAGGGTTTAGGGGTTTAGGGTTTAGGGGTTTAGGGGTTTGGGGGTTTAGGGGTCTAGGGTGTAGGGCTTAGGGGTTTAGGATTTGGATTTTGGGTTTAGGGATTAGGGCTGAGTCACTGAGGGAAGGCATGATGTAGAGGTTTTGTCAAGTAGTCTGACGGCTAGCAGGACTTTCGGTGGGCTTTGATTTTTGGGATGGGTGGGTAGGGCCAAAAAAGAAGTGGAAATCTCAAGTTCTGATCCAAAACCGTCAAAACCCTAAACACAGAACCCTAGAATGCACAGAGAAGGCCCCTTCATTCGGAAATCTAGTCTAAGTCATAACGAATAACAAACACCAAGAGCCATCGCACCATCAACATCCTAAACCCCAACCTTTGGCGACCCTACTACAGAACCCTATAGTACTTTTTAAGGGACAGTACCCTTTAAGGGGACCCTAGAAACTAGTATAGAACGGTATAGTAGCCTTGAAGATGAGATCCCGCCTCCGAGTCTCCCGAAGCTCTCTGCGCACCACGAGGCCGCGCTTGGGGCGCCTCCGAGGTGTGCGATGCTGGCTGGGATAAAGGAGTTTCCGACTTATTTTGGGGTCCTTATAAGAATGACCCGACTATTCAGGGTACTAAGGAAAAGGGTCCCCTGTTTGCGGAACTCGCATATAGCGATATAGCGCCCACGGGGCTTTGGGCACGGCTTTGGGATTTGGGATTCAGGGCTTTGGGATTGAAGGCTTTAGGATCCTAAGGGACCGGTGGAGTTGAGATTGAGGATAGGGGGCACTGAAACACACCGGTCCCGCTTTTGCAATAAAGGGACCTTCATCAGAGCCATGCACTCAGTAGGTTATTCAACAAATAGACCTCCGGTTGGTCACCGGCAGATGCCTTGCCTGGGCAAAGGTGCGAGAGAGGCAGCTACCCAGCAGAGGCACCGCCAGTGCTAGTAGGCAGATGCCTGGCATCAATTGCTCTGCAGGTTTGGGAAGGAGCTGCCCGTCCTTTAAAAAAGGGGCCTTGCCACAGTAACCTTCACAAGAAGGAGACGCAGATACGAGAGCCCGGGTAAACGTACGATTCTTAGATCTGGTTCTTAGACTTCGGAGCTTCTGCTTCGCAACTCGAGGGCAGGCAGTGGGCTTCTCTGCTACCTGAGCGAGCTCTTCTCGCAGCTGCAGCCGCCATGGATCACTGCGGGAGGACAATACCTTTCAATGCTTCCCTGGAAATTGGGGCTGTGGACAGGGAGCCACCCTGGAAACACGACCATGAGCGCTCGGCTGCATCATGCCGTCATCTGCTGAGGTGAGCCATCAGCAGTCTGGAGCAACGGACGCGCGAGGGTCTCTGGCACTAGGGTTCCTTGGAGGGTTACTATAAGTATTACTTTCAGTCCGAATAATGGCTACGGTTCCTCTAAGGGTTCCTTTAAGGATTTCTGCAAGGGTTACTGTAAGGGTACTCGCTGCAGACTGAGGCACCGAAAAGCAGAAGCGGCCAGAAAAGGCAGTCGAAGACTTCCCGGGAACCTCAGAGCGGTCCGCGCACGGTTTAGGGTTTAGGGTTTAGGGTTTTCCGAAACCCTGGACCCTAACCCTAAGCCCTCGGTGTGCACTCAGATAGTTCTGCCATCCCCTCAAACAAAAAACTATCCCCTAACTGACTCTGAACCCTAACCCTAAACCCCCCCCAAAAAAAAAAGAAAAAAAGCAACTGACTCTAAACTTCAAGCCGCAAAAACAAAACCCTCACCGACTTTGGGCTCGGGCGCCAGGTGCGAGCCTTCCCCTGTCGGAGCAGCGCCTCACCCTGGGACAGACTTACAGTAGACAGTATGCTACATTACGATACTTGATATATATAGTATACATAACTTAGGGGTTTGGGTTTAGGGTGCAGGGTTTAGGGTTTAGGGTAGTGTAGAGGACATCATGTAGAGTATATAGTGCATAATATATCTCTCGACCTCCGACAAGCTCCCCGCCCGCCGGGCCTCCCATCTTGCCTGCTCCCAATCGTCTTTGCTCCACGCCTCAGAGGTGGACATAGCAAACAAGGGAAAGAGCGTCAGGACTGCAACCCTCCGGTGCGCAAGATTGTCGCTTGGGCCCCGAAGGCACGGCTCGGCCGCAGAAAAAGCGATGTGCTCGAACTAAACTTGATCTCTCTTCCGCTGCACTTGCAGGCATATAACAGCACTTTGGCTGCAGGAAGTGCCATGCAGAAAGGATCAACAAGTCACCACTTCCGTCAGGAGGTTGTATTTACACTCATGGACTTGGTCTGGGCTTTTCGCCTGGTTTTGGTCCAAGCAGTACTGGAACATGTACCTTGGATTGTTGCACAAGTAACAGCAGACATCCGCAAAACCCGACAAAGAGTTGAAAGGTGCAGAGCAGCAGCAGCAGCAGCAAAAACAGCAGGGACAGCAGCAGAGGCAGCAGCAGCAGAGGCAGCAGCAGCAGTGTAGCAGCAGCAGGTGGAGCAGCAACCACACTAACTGACAAGCACAGTCGTGATGTGTCTGCCTGGAAGGCGGAGATAGACAATAACAACTCGTTGTAAGGATTATCATCGGGTGGACCCTGACCATCTGTTGAAGCAGGGGTTACGGTAGATCGCATCATCTTTCAGCGACGCCTCCAAGCATGCATCGTCGGGGCCGATCACACAGTTCAGCTCGCAATGCTCATTTCCGGGCGGAAATGTCCTGAATGTGGGAACTCAGCTTCGGCCTTCATTGTTAAAGCTTTAAGTTTTCCCTGGTCGCGCCCGGCACGGCACCGACGCGCCTGACCCCGCTACTCAGATGCAGGGACCTTCAATCGCGAGAGTGAGGTCAGGTGAGGTGTGGTGAGGTGTTGGGAGAGGTGAGTGAGGGCTCGTGGCACAATTTCAGGGTTCAGCGAGACCTGAGGCGGCACTGCTGGTCTTCCTTTGCTGCCATGTCTCCCGTGCTCGTCCAAGTGGACTTTGCCGCCGTTGCCAAGCGGGTTGGGAACCCTGCTGCTGTCGAACCAGAAGTTTGGCAGTTTGACCTGTGTTTACCGTCGCGGCTGCTGGACAAGTTCAGCGAGTGACCCCGGAACTACAAAAGCGTAGGTGACCACTGCTGCCATGTCACGCGAAGTCCAGATGCTACACCGTCCGAGTCCGTGAATTGATCGCCGATGCTCATCACCTGCACGACACCCAAAGCCCACAGTCTTGCATTACCCTGCGGCAGGCTGTCCTTTATACGAAGCTGCCCTTCGGATTCTCAGCGCAGGGCCCAGAACACATCTTGACGTTAACCAATTGCGCAGAATTGCGCAAGGCCGCTTTGTATGCCAGCGAACACACAAAGAACTGTATCTTTATCTGTTACCATATCTGTACACATACCATATCTGTATACATATACACATATACACATACATACATATGTACATATATGCATATATACATAAGTATATATTTATACATATACAACATATATATAGATGTCCTTTTTTCATATACATATGTGTGTATATATGCACATATATATATACACATATATATATATACACATATATATGTATGTATATATACATACATATATAACACATATACATTTGTATATATAGGTATATATACATATTTTCATGCATGCATGCATACAGACACACATACATAAATATGTACAGACATACATGTATGCATACATGCGTATATACATAGATAAACACAATCTATATATATATGTACATAATATACATAATATACACAAAAGTTCGTATGTACATATACACATATACACATATGTGCATATACACATGTACACATATACAAACATGAAGACAAACACATATATATGCATGTATACATGCATATATGCACATATACACATGCATGCATGCATGCATACGTACATGAATACACATATACGTATGTACATATATGCGTATCTACATATGTATATGTGTAGATATATATATATATATATATATATATTTATATTTATATTTATATACATGTGTAGATACATGTCAACGTATATACATACAGACGTATACACATATATACATAGATACAGAAATCCGTATATGTGTATATACACATGTACATATACATATACTAAGACATACCTTTGCATATACATATACGTCTTCATACGTAAACACATATACACACACACATACAAATACACATACACGTCCACGTTCACATACACGTACACATACACGTACATGTACACATACACATACGCATATACATACAAATACACATACGCATACAAAAACATATACATATACATATAAATATTACATACTACAGACTACATATACATGTACATGTACTTACATTTCGCTACATGTTGTCTGTTTATGGATGTGTGTCAGTATAGTTGTATCGACGTGTTGATATGTAGGGATATTAAGGGTAAGTGTACAGCCTGCCTACAGTTTGTTTCAGCATTCACGGCAGAGCGGTGGCCTGTCATGAAGACGTGTTTGTCGATCCATTCATGACTCACGGCGAAGTTGTCCGTCACCCAAATTTTTGTGGCAGCAGCTTTCAAGCTTGTGCAATATCTCGCAGTAAAGAAGAAGCACTCAAAGGGAGAGTCGGAATCATCGAATGCACACCATCGGTTGACAAAGTCAACAGCTGCAGTCAAGACGGGAGCTTTGCCCACAAGATCTGTGCCTTTAAAACCTGTGTATGCCAGGGTGTTGTCGATGTCGAACATGATGCCAGGGTTTCGGACATCTGGTGAAATCGTCAAGAACTTCTCCAAACTGTCCGAAGCTCCATCATACGATTGCTGCAGGTCATGCGAACATTGGGAGTCCTGACCATAAACCACGTAGCTGTAGTTCGGAAAGCGGTAGTCTGGCTCCTGCTGAGGGTTAGTTGCCTGGGCTGGGGTCTTTGAGGCAATGGCGTTCCGGCAACGCTGGACATTTCATTGCATGAAACGCGTCTGGTCCAGAGGCAAGTCCTGTACCGTCTGCGGCTGGCTAGAAAAGTCAGCGAATAGTTCCAGCAGACCTTCATACTTTGACTTCCAGTGCCTCACTTCCTCCTGGAGCCTGGCGATCTAATGCTGCTGCCATGTGGATGTTGCAGGCAAGGTTGTCTGATCCTCGGATGGAGCCTCCTCACAAGAATCCTGGGATCCTTGCGCACCACCTGCAAAAAAGCAGCAGAACAGTGTCCGCAAAAGGCTAGCTTTCATCACGGGCTGCATTCGAACAACCCCTTGAACCAAAACAGCATGCTTGACATGTCAGCCAGGGTGGTGTCGCTGGGGCAGTTTACTGTGCCATGTTCCGTGGTGCCTACACTAGGCCATGCCAGCCAAACCAAACTAGTCTAGGCCAGGCTTTTGGCTTGGATGGCATCCGCAGTCTGAGACGGCTTTGAGTGCACGACCACTGGTGGAGAGAACATTGTTCCAACCACACTCGGCCACGACTACCTCCCAGATGAGGCTTGCCACGGGCGCAAAACGCAACATGCAACATCACCGCGAAGCAAGAAACCATTCACCTTTCTCCCAAGAACCGGCTCGAAGCCTTTAACAAGCCGTCAGCCGTCCACTTCGAATGACTTCGAATTTCAAAAACCACAGAAGCTGTCAAAGATGCCTCTGCATTAAGCGGGCCTCCGCACACCTGGCACAAGAGGGCAAAAGAACTTCCGAGCTTGATAATGATAGTCATGTGAGACAGGAAATCGGGAATGAACATTCAAATCTACAACAGCAGTTCTTGCAGCTGGTCGCACTATGCAAAGGGCATTTCCACGTCATTGTCCCTGCAGCAGTGTTCCGAGAACTGCTGAGGTCTCAGCCGCCGGTTTTCCAGCAGCACACGGGCTGGAGCCAAGTTGCTGCGTTTTGGGCACCAAATGTCGGCGTCGCTAAGCCTGACCTTTGATACACTGCATGCTTCTGAGCAGGTCATTGACACGTAGTGAAACAGCAATACATCAAACTGACCATGCCTTCATGACACCTTTTTCTGTGCATGGGCAGAAGCCGTGCGACATATTTCTATATCCTTCAGACCATGCCATGCACATCTTCATGTAGCCGTAAACTCAGACGTCAAAGGGTTCAACCACTCAAAGATTGATAAATCATAAACTCAATATGTGCGTAGATTAATAAGCTCATGGGTTTAAAAATACTAGACTTGTGACATAGAGAATCCTCTAGGTGGCTAATGTACCAAATAATTTCCAATTCAGTTCCCATTCAGTTTCAGTCCGGTTTCAATTCAAACGATGAATTCAATTTGGGGTCACTGTTAAGGGGGACTCCAGGCTCAACCCGCTTTCAGATTCAAGTTCAGTTCCTTCGGACCCACGGGCCAGAAACTGTTTTGGGACACCCCTCCCTGTTGTGGTTGTGGTTGCGGTTGTCGCTGTTGCTGTTGCTGTTGTTGCTGTTGTTGTCGTTGTTGTTGTGGTGGTGCTTAAATCCGTGGCTCCTTTTTGGGACACCCCTGTCCCTGCTGTGGTTGTGGTTGTGTTTGCAGTTGTTGCTTTTGTTGTTGCTGCTGTCGCTGTTGTCGCTGTTGTCGCTGTTGTTGCTGTTGTCGTTGTTGCTGTTGTTCTTGTTGTTGTTGTTGCTGCTCTTGCTGCACTTGTTGCTGTTGGTGCTGCTGTTGCTGTGGTTGCCGATGCTGTTATTGCTGTTGCTGCTGTTGTTCTTGTTGCTGCTGCTGCTGTTGTTGCCACGGCTTCGGCAACAGGTAAGCACTATACTGACCATACACAACGACCCTTAACTCGACTCCATCCCAGTCTTATGCCAGGGTTCCAGGGGTGTGGCACGGAGAAGTGGCGCCGGCAGAGGGGGGTGGCGTCCCAGGTGGGGGGTTCCAACCAAAATTGAATTGAAGCCCCACCGTCGAGCAAGAGCTCCAAACCAGGTTGAATTGAAACTGAATTGAAAATTGAATCGCGNTCCAACCAAAATTGAATTGAAGCCCCACCGTCGAGCAAGAGCTCCAAACCAGGTTGAATTGAAACTGAATTGAAAATTGAATCGCGCGAGGCGAGGTTGAAGCAGCTAAAACGATGCCCAAATGGACTCCAAATTTGAATTGCATTTGCCTTCAAACAAAAGCTGACCGATTCAACTTCAATTCAATTTGCCAATTGAATTTTGAATTCAATTTCAATTCAAGCTTTGCCTGGTTTTGGTTGGGGTCCCGGGGGGCCCAACCCGAAGTGAAATCTGAATTAGAAATTGAATCCAAAATCGATTCGGAAATCGAGTCCAAACCGGGTCCCAAATTGAATTCGATCTGCCTCCTATTTAAAGTTAAGTGATTTAAAATTTGAATTCACTTTTGAAGTCAATTTTAGACCCAATTGGCAATTGGGGCTGGTTTTGGGGGAGGGGGCGGACCCCCCAAATTGAATCGAAAAGCGAGTCCAAACCGGGTCCCAAATTGAATTCGACTTCCCGGGGCCTGGTTTCGGGGGGGTCGG